>JAOEHI010035585.1:0-48079 GCA_025447815.1 Percopsis transmontana | reverse complement strand
CACACACACACACACACACACACACACACACACAGTTTATTTAGACTCTCAGCGGTGAGACGACACCCTGGGAACTGTTTGACATGATTCCCATTAAATTGTTAATTATATTTGGGGAGCTTAGCATAACGCGGAGCTTAGGATCCAACAGGCAGCAGCATCTGGGGCACATCTTGGCGCCGTCTCCCTACACTATCACCCCTTCCCCCCACCCTATCACTCCTGGTGGGGGGGGCACGCTGGGGGGGGGCACGCTGGGAGGGCATCTGGAATCACGACTATGCGATCCCTCCGGCTTAAACGCGAGCACCGGCGAGAGGGATGCCGTTGAGCCAATCACAGCGCAGCAGACAATGGGGTTGCATCAGAGAGTCCGATAACATACGTTTGTCTGAGCTGCCTTTGGAGACTGGACTCTCAACACAAAGACGGGTTTAGCGTGGTACACACTAAATGTCCCTTTCATTTTCTCTGAACATAGCAGGAAGCGAGGCGGCAATGGTAAACTGTAAATGCCAGCTATAAATAGAACCTCTATAATTCGAATGCATACAACAGAACCAATGTGTCACTTTTGCACTGTTCCTTTTTTTCCCCTCTCTGCAGGCTGCAGGGAATGTCAGTCATTAGCACCACCTAATATGCATCCATCCTAGGAGAGTACAGGAATAATATACTGTAACAAAAAATACAGAACTGTGAGAAAGAGGGAGTGAAAAAAAGCTCTGTTCCATAAGAAAAAGCCATTCTGCATTGTTAGCTGTGATGATTGGTGTTGTCACTACACCACGGCAAAGGTGTTAGTGGTGGCTGATTGACCGTCACAGGAGCTAATAATCAAAGTCAGCGGATATTGACCATGACAGAAACAACAATCAGCACTTATTGACCAAACAAACACGACGCTGGGCACACCGGATAACAGTTTTTATCACCAGTCCCTGTGCCGTGCTAAGAATAGATCTTAAATCAGATGTGATAGTGGTTAGTGCACTATTAACGGATTCTATCGCACAATAAATGCACGTGCGTGTGTGTGTGTGTGTGTGTGGGTTGTAGTCAATGCACTTTCAAAGGAATTCATTACAAAGTATTTAGTGAAAGTACAATTAAATTAGTGAAAATTCAATCTATTCATTCAACATTTGACAAATTGACTTTGTTGGCTTGCTCAATAAATATAGTATTATATAATCAGGTATAATAGTGTTAGCTATATTACATGATTATCACTACGAATGAAAATCTATTCATAACATTGAATTTAGTTTAGGTAAGGTTAAAGATGGTTAGGGTTAGGTATGACTTTAGTGCTGTTAACTTTACAATTCAATTAGCAAACATTCAATTTCTAGCTCATTCATTTAACATTTAATGAACACAAAAATCATTTTTTTGTTCTCTTTTCTGGCTAGCTTAATAACTATAGTATTATATAATCATGTATCATAGTGTTAGCTACATTATGACATTGAATTGGAGGGAATTTAGTCACTGGTTGTGTGTATTTGCTTTTGTCTCTTTTTGGAAATGGGCGAAGGCCTCTCCACCCATGGATCCATGGTGCGCTACATATGTGCCAGTAAATTCACACCTCCTGCACCGTAACTCACCGGCCACCTGCAGCAGCAGCGCCGCGCTGCTGTAATTCTGCACCCTGACAAAGCAGGTGTAACTGCCCTCGTCGGCCACCTTCACCCTGCGCAGGAGGAGGGAGGCGTCGCCCGCGCCCAGCCGGTCGGGGAACAGAGCGGTGCGGCCGGCGTAGCTTTCGGCCTGGTCCACCAGCTGGTCGTGCCTGCCCCAGTAACTGTGCACACTGCGCTTGGTGTCGGTCAGCTGCCAGAAGACGCTCAGGTCGGACGGGTCGAACGGGCCGGGCCGGCTGAAGGAGCAGTTAAGGATGACGTCCTTGCCATAAAGCACCACCACTGGCAGATCAGGGACGTGGACTTCCATAACAGCTAAGAGAAAAAGTGGAAATTAACCACAATTAAAGAACAATCTCACAGGGTGTTATAAAAACAGGTCTGGTTTGCTGCAATTAGCTGACTGGGGGAATACATTCATGATTCTAAACACTTCATGAAACCTTTTTTCAATGCGGCGTCTAGGTTTGACATGCTCAAACAAAAAACTGCCGTTAAAAAAGGAGCTGTAGGTAGGATTTAAGAGCTATACATTGTGTGTAATTTATTAGAAATGCTATAGACATCCGTCAGCTATCAGTGAGTTAAATGCTCTGTGAGAATATCTGATCTGGTTGATAGCCCCTGTGTTATTTTTTAGCTTGCTCTCAAATCCTACCTACAGTAGCTACAGGTAGTGATGGATTGAATTGAGAATTGAATTAAGAATTGACTTAAGAATTAAGAAACAATTTGTATATTAAACATCTGGTAATGCAAAATTTCCCTCAATCCAGAGAGTGAAATACTATTAAATACACACGGCTCAGTACCACCTTACAGAAAATAACAGAACACATGGTTTGAAAGGCTCTGATTGTAAAGTAAACATTTGCTACGCTTGTGTACTGTGGAGGCAGAGAGTCTAGTGAATTGGAAAGGAAAGGTGAGGTTTAAAAAGTGTACGGATTTTCAGCTAAGCATAAGGACTTTGCTTGTGTTCCTATAGGATTTGAGAGTGTGAGTCATGAGACCGAGCCAAAGAAGTAACACCACCTATGGTGTTAGATAAACCTTTACGGCAGATCTAGAGGCTTTTTACAGTATAGTATAGGAAGAATATTCCCGATAATAGAAATAAGCACCCAGTATTGATTTTTAGTTTATTATGTCATATTAAAGTGTGTGTGTGTGTGTGTGTGTGTGTACACTATTTAAACTGCACACACAAACCTACCTACGTGCATGCATACAGATGTGTGAGTATGTGCACACCTGTCTAAGTGTCCTCGACTGCCAAGACCCGGTAGTACATGCTGCATAATCACTCCGGTTTAGTAGCCATCTCAGGCTGCCCAGAGCACTCCTATAGTATTCACAAGAGTCAGCGTTCTCCATTGATCCCTGTCTGGTTGTACACAGCTCTGAGACACCTGTCCTAATCACAGAGTAAAGAAACGGCCTCTGGAGTGCTACTGTACGCTCAGGTTTACACTCCGCTGTAAATGTTCTAATCCCGGTGCTGTTTTACCCATTTTAGGCCCTGTCTGTCAAGCAAACCTGTGAGCTTCGGTGTTACGTTACGTCACCTCATGGAGTAAAATAGGTTTCATTGCTACTTAATAATAGCTTTCTCCATTAACAACAAACACGTCTTTCATCTGAGCTGTGATATACGGATTGGGGTAAGTCAAGACACACCTATTTGCGTAAAACGCAGACAGCCATTCCTCACAAGACCACATCACGTCCCTACCCCCACTACTTGTCTGTAGGAACACTGCCACCTATTGAATAACCGCGAAAGTGCAAGCCAGTGGAGAGAGTGAAACATATTGACATTCAAAAGTCTTCTCCACTTCATCAGCATTTACATGGTGGGTAGTGTACGGCGAAAAAGTGTTAGGCACCTACTAAAAATTCAAGAGTGTACAATGCCACTGTAGGTACTAGTATTAGTTATTGATGCTTTCCTGTTAGCTGTTAGATTGAACCAGTCTGGCCACTGTCCTCCAACCTCTCCCTGGGCCTTTTTGCCAACAGAACTGCTGCTCACTGGATTTTTGTTTTTCACACCATTCTCTGTAACTTCTACAGACTGCTGTGCGTGAAAATACCCAAACCACCCCTGTCTGGCACCAACAATGATTCTGCGGTCAAAGTCACTTAGATCACATAAAATGCCCCATTCTGAACATGCTTTTAGTTGCTTGTATTGAGTTGCTGCCACATGATTGTCCGATTACATATTTACACATTTGTACCTGATCACATACACACGTTGCGTTTTTAAAATTGGTCTGTATTGGTCGGAACTAACTAACTAAATTATTATTTTATTGGTATTTTATTGTTACAGAGAACATGCTTATATAATCCATTCTACAGGTGTAAACCTGTATCCAGGAATCGTAAGGGAGCATGGCTTTGTTTTCATGGGAGATCCAAAAACAGTAAGAGCTATACTTTATACACAAGGCCACTTTTTTGGGGTGCAACAACAAAAATAACTCCGCAACCACCGACCCCAGTACCCTACTGGGGGACACAATTATCTGAACCCTGTGAAGAAAATGGCAGAATAGGCTCCCCCCCCCCCACCACCCATTTATGTCATTAGAAAAGCTTTTCTGCTGCGTTTTTGTTACACCACCCAGCATACAGCAGTCAGCGGGCATCATAGCAGGGCAAACAATTCAGCAGGGCTATCAGGGCGAAGCGTGCCAGGGGCAGGCAACATTGCGATGCCGTCAATAGGCCTGCGGAGTGTGTGTTTCCGCTGTCTGTGGAGGCGGTCTGTGGTGTGTTGTAATGGATAGGTAACTGGCACATTCCACGGAGCGCGGCGTCATGTGGGAGAGGGAGGAACGCAATAAAATCACTCCTCCGTCAGCCCGTGGTGACTGGCTGGGCCGGCTGATGTCATGGAAACGGCACATCTTCAGGGAGGCTAGATAGACAAAGTCTATTTTCCCCGACGCTCTGAACACACAGTGTGTTCTGTACAGTCACCGGCTGCTTTATCAGCGCGCCTTAGGTGCGGGTAGCACGCAAGAGGGCAAAAAATAAAGAGATTTTCAGATAGATGAATGTGAATAGAGGCAAGCCCACATCCAGACAGCCCCCCACCCCACCCCCGGTGTGTCTCCTCGGGGAGGTGCAGGGAGGCTGGATGAGACCGGGGGCCTCTGCCCTTTCTCCGACCAGATAAAGAGATGCTCAGGAGCCGGAGAGGAGCGGAGACAGCCGTGTGTGTGTGTGTGTGTGTGTGGGAAGGGTTTACACACCGCAATTTGTGTTTATGGGCCCCGGTGTGCGAGTGAGCGAGAGAGAGAGAGAGCGAGGGAGAGCGAGGGAGAGCGAGAGAGAGAACTCTCACAGCTGACATGAAATAAAATCATTACAGGCCTCGCGGGCGCCGGCCCCGGAGTGCTAATGCCCGCCTGCGAGGTGGGAGGCGGTGGCGAGAGCCGCCGCAAATTATATTTGCATTGCTCTCTACAGCCGAGACTCCCCGTCAGCTCTCTGCGCCTCCTTCATCCCTCCTCTCCCCTCAGTTCACCAGGCATGGGTGTGAGTTGCGCTTCCAGGGCGCTGATGCTAGCTTAGGAGTATGGAGGTGAGCGCGGGGTGGAGTTCAGAGGCGGCGAAGCGGCGTGGCAGGCAGGTGGGAGCTGTGAGGATCACAGCTTTCATATGCCGAGGGAGGGGGGGGTGACAAGGTGACACACATGTCTGTAGGTAAACAAATTCCACAGCCACATCAGCGGTGACATCTCACCTCACTCCGCCAGACTCATGCAGGCACGACACTAAACACAGGAACACATTGACACATCCATAATCACATACCTACGTGCACACATAACACATTTTTATACGGGAGCAGGGACACAGACACCTTCACACACACACACACACACACACACACACAATAGAAAGCATTTATATTCTGCTCAGTTATTTTCCCTCACGGTTCCAGAGCACTGTGCGGAGAAAGAACTGATAAATTGTTATGGCACCATTGTAAACGAGGCTAGGGCATGTTTGTGGCATGCACACACAAAAACAAACATGATTCACTATTACGGACTTTAAATTTGACTCTAGTTGTCATGTCTAGCGCACAGACACACACACACACACACACACACACACACACACACACACACACTCGAACATGGGATTCAATACCAGCCCAAGGCCGCCTCGCTCAATAACCCTGTGCCTCATATCTGCTTCTCCAATAAACAAACACAATACAACTGCACTTCAAATTGCCTTGGCTCGATACCATTCAACCACATAGATTAGCATCTCACCTTCACACAGGTAATAACGAAGCCTGCTCAATAACAGACAGTGGGCAGAACCGTCAACATGGTCACTAGATCCAATGATTAAATACAATCAGTACACATGTTTAAAGGGTATATTTAAAGACCCTGCTGCAACATAAGGCATGGGAGAACCACCTTCATACGACGGCACAGACAAAGAAAATGAAGCAACAAGGACAGAAGGCAAATTGCAGAGGCAATATTGACACGGCAAAGTAAATATGTACAATAGTCACAGGCTGCGCTAGAGTTAGGTTTTAGTTAGGCTAAGGAACTGAAGAGTTAGGGTTTGGTAACAGTGCCCCCACCTGGATGTTCAATCGTATTACATCGGAAAATATTTTCATTCAGCACACTTAGCACTGACTGAAAATTAAAGAATTTCACTCAAGGGATTTTGGAGCCCTTTCATACCGGTCAGTCACACGATACAGACAATTTCTTTACTAAAGGAAAAGGCAGATGCAGATGCCTACAATAGTCCCATCTGAATGGAAAATAGCATCTGGAAAACATTATGGAAAGTGTTGGCAGTGCATGCATGGCAAGCACAGCCTTGCGTCTTACACAGCAGTTTTCAAATCAACTCTTAAGGAAGAAGTCAAAATATAAAGGCCACCAAACCAAGCCTTAATGCTAGCCACATTGTGAAAGGAACCACATTTCAAAATTAGCTATCAAGATAAAGTCTCTTTAATCTCAGCTTTGTTATATGCTTTGTCCAGGCAGCCATATTTAAATATTCTTCAGAAATTCCTAGATTAATAGGGGTGGTCAGGGAAACAACGGGGCGCTGGACGAAGAGTAAAAAAAGGTTACACCATTACCCGCTTTGAACGACATGGTATTATTCTGTACTTGATTGTCATCAGGACTAGTTGCTCTCGCTTCTCGCGAATTAAGTCTACTTGGTTATTGCCCACCCCTTGTTCCCCGTTGCCGGTAACTTAAATGATAGTTGATAGTTAAATGATAGTTTGTTCTTGTGAATGGCTGAATAGTGCTCTGCTTTAAATATTGCTGCCGCAAAGAATTGTGGGACGGCATTATCTCCTTTCCTTTCGTAAAGGAAAGGATACGAATGGAAGCATTGAGCACCTTTCCTTAGCATTTAGAGAATTCAACCATTGTCTTATCATGGCTGTCACTTACAGTAGATACTTCCGGGTCATTTCACTCAGTAAGGAAGGTTTCAAAGCAAAAAATACTATTCGACCGCAGCCCAGGTTTGACAACATAAACAGAAATCAGCCTACAATTCACCCTCCGTCCTCTCTTTACCTTTTCATTCTTCTCTCATACACGCAAACTCTCACTCTCCTGTCTCCCTTCTGTGTTTCACGCCTCCTATGTCTTGCCCTCTCCACAGACAGGAGACTTTATCTGGGGATAGCCGGTCTCATATCCTGTCAATAACCTGTTAATGGGCCCTGGCAGCCCAATAATAGGGCGAGTTGCAGAAGAGCTGGAAGATAAGGCCGGGCCTCTGGAAAGCCAACCGGAGAGACACGCGGATGGTGATGAGAAGGTGGGCGGGCACAGACAGGAGATGCAAGGTGGGGCAAACGGCACACCGTGGGGGTTGCGGGGTTAGATTTTGAGGCGGGTGCAGCTAAATCCAAGTGATTGGAGGTTGTGCGGGTTTGTATGCATTATGCATACAATTACAAAAGGAGCCAGACAGGGTTGATGAGAAAGACACATTTTGTAATGGTAAGGTGATGAAGAGAGTTTGGTTTTATGCCCTGCTATTAAGAACCTCATAAGGACCACTCACGCACATATCAGTCACCACACACTTTTGTACTTATTGTGAGTCGCTTTGGGTTGGAATGTGTATTTATTGGCCAGAGGGGGCAGGACGGACTTAAGACGAGTCCCCACAATGGGGTGTGTGCACATTTGTAAACAATCTAACGCCACGCTTTGCAAAATGAGTTCCTCTTTAATGAATGGCATGTAGACAAAAGCACGAAATCTGCTCAGGTATGATGTATGATGGAAATACCTGCATATTGTAAAAAGGACACTTGAACTACATGTGTGAACCCTATGGGAACACATGAAAATCATGTGGTGTTTTCTGTAAAGGGGTGAGGTTTAAAATTTACACAAATTGCAATTAGGTAATTTAGCAGATGCCTTCACCCAAAACGACTCACAATGACTACAATTATTACAAGGAGCAGATAGGGTTTAGGCATGCTACTCAAGAATGTTTACAGGTAGACCAACTCCGGGGCTCAAACCCATGACCTTCCGACGGGGACTCGAATACCCAGACCACTAGACTATCCTGCTAAAAATACTTAATTCATGTGAAGATACCATGCCTGCCGTTACTTCTTTAACCCTTCTGAGACTACACTACTGCAAGGCTCTCCGGGCCTGCGTGTGTTTGTCATAGTCTGGATGAGCCTCCAAGGTGGCTAGCGTGGCTAGCGAGGCAAGCGTTTCCCTCCGTCAGTTGCCAGGATGCATCCTATACGAATGCCAGCTGGGTTTTCCCAAGCACAAATCAGCATCCAGTCATCCCGTTCTTCCCGGCCCACTAAACAGAGAGAGGTCCCACATATGGTTCGACCCCCCCCCCCCATCCTGCTGAACTACAATCGCAGGAACATTACCCATATACTTCTATTCTTCTTCACATTCTTAAGCGATCCCGCTGGGCAGCGTTTTTAGGGCTTGTTGAAATAATCACGAGGGCCTTGATGAGTAATGTGCCCCGTTTCCAAAGGCCACACTGTGAGAAGAGAGGTGGTGGTGGTGGGGGGCTGGGGATGTGGGGGGGGCATTGTGCATACTGGTGGGGCGTCAGGGACCGGTCATTATGTATGCATTGCAGCGAAAGCAATCTTTGGCGAGCCTGTCCCCAATTGTTTTTAAAAGGATACTTCACTGGACACAATCAAATTAGCAAGAACATCTCTGATACGGGGTAATAACCCTAAATGGAATTTCTGCACCGGCTAAAGTGTCCCCTCTCTGCACAATCAATTGCTGTGAAGAGAGAAGGAGGACAGGAAGAGGGCATTCATAGTTAGCAGACCTTTAAAGAGTACACGAGAGACGTGTAGGCGTGAGTGGGCGGTTGTCACGGGCCAGGGCCCGGCCATAATGTCTACCCAGCCATGGCCACATGAGATGGAATCTAGCCAAGTATGCTAATTCATTTGAATTACCTCACTGCTGCCATTATTGATCGAGAAAACCAGGTAATTTCTGTGTTTGCATGAATGCGATTTTGTTTTATTGTGCCTGCGCTACAAGCTGAACGCAGTGAGCCCTGACAGCCTGGTGGCTGGTGCTAACTGAATGAAGACATGACAACAACAAGCAATTAGCCAGACAGCCTCCTGTTAGCTCTGCCACTAGCTGCCACTGCTGTGCCTCAGTAGGAGCTAGCCAAGGGGATTACTGTAATGTGCCGCTATTACTGTACATGATATTTTAGATATGCAGCTGACATTTTGTACCCCCAACCTAGAATGAGAATGCTTTAGCGCTGACATTATAACTAACTCAAAAAGGTCAAAGGTCAAGTCCGCAGAAAATTTATGAGGCAAACATTCAAATTTACTTTCTGTAACGGCCATATTCACAAATATTTTTGTAGTGTATATCTTGTCACACCAACCTACATTTATCTGTAAATCACTTCCTGCTATAATGGTATCATCAACAGTAGCCTATAGTGTAGACCCAATACGAATAGCTTCTATATGATAGTATAGAAGCCAGTAGTTCATGTTTTTAGGGAATTAGCAATACAAAACCAGAGATTACATCAGCTTCTATCGTTCACTAAGCGTAAATCACGTTGGTACATTTGTCACTATGTTGCAAAAAAAGTCACTATAAATATATATATATATATTATTTAATTAAAACTTTTTTTTGCACTTGACAATGCATGTTGAATGTTTCCCATCACAGTGCAATGCTATGTTCAGCTGTGTAGAGGCTCACTAGGCTCCAACTAATTCACTTAGTGCTCCGGTTAGCAGAGAACGTGGATCATTGTGCGAGCTACAATACCCCATTATCAGGGAGTAAAAGAGCTCCATCAGTCCCAGACACCTCCTTCTCCCTCCCAGGGAGAGCAGCGAGTTAAGCAGCGGATGCCACACAGCCGGTAATGAGCAGGCTGGAGGCCCATTAGAGCCTAGAGAGAATAGGGCCCTAATGAACAACTGAAGATACTTAAATCTACTGAGTCAAGACTGAAATGTGCTACGGGAAAAATCCCTATTTTCTAAATGACAGAATCTTTTTACCCTAACTATTCTTTTCCAATTTGTGAGTACGTAAGAGCTTTACCAAAGACTGCTTAGTCTACTTTCTACTTTTAACATGCAAGAAAAAAAACACCTCAAGTACATTTACATCAAGTATATAATTAAGAATAAATATTAGGAGAAAATGAATTTGTGAAAAGCAGAACATAACAACTTCAAGGGACTGGAATGACGGACAAGTATTTAAGACTTTGACTGATTGGGTTTCTCAGCTGGGTGTGTAGATGCACAGCTAGCGGGCATTATGCTTGACAGCCGGCGGCCTGGCTCGTGGGCCATGCACGCGCTTGTTAGAATGTGAATGACAGAGTTTATTTCTGAATAAGATAGTCACATTGACAGGCGACGGCAGAGATGCGAAGAAACTAGAAGTGTCAGTGGGCCAAGCACTCCTGGCATCCAGACTGCACTTACTCAGCCTAGTCAGGTGGAATATAATAATGTGATGCAACTTAGCCGGTTTGCATATTTATATGCCCCATCAATCATTTCATATGCTACGTCAGTCTTTTTCACAGTCCAGACGCCCTATAGCATGACGACAAACTAAGCAGATAAGATGTTGTTTCCCTCCATCTGCTCTATTTTGGGCTTGCAGGTGTGTGTCTGTATACATTGTGTCTTCTGTCTGTTACCCGAGGAAAAGATCAAGTGATCAGAAACTGTATAAATGTCCTCATACACATCAAAACATTGTTATTTCATTGAAATAATGTTTTAATCCTCACTGTGTGGAGAGCATTAGTACTGTAGGCCAAGGCTGGCCAATCACTCACCTTCAGATATGAATTATCTCTGTTTTGTTTGTTTGAAACAATCCCTGTCTAGTCTGTCTGCTAACGTCTCATGGCATTCCGGTTAAGGTTAAGGTTCCGGCGGCTGAATTAATTACCTTTACTTCAAAGATGCGGCGGAGACACCAAACAATTTACTGTCGATCCAGATTTAGTGCTAATTATTCATAAAGTGCTATTCAACATGCATTTGCTTTTGTTTACCATGTCGTGAAACATTATCGAGCAAGCTATGGATTTTGTTTCTTTTTGATGATGACACGGGCTGTGCTTCAAGCACCTTGTGCTTCAAGCTTTCGGTGTGTGTGAGCTACGTAGCTTCCATTGCAAAATCCACCGCAGCCCCAGCTTCCCTGAGTTATAAATACGAGAGCAAGACTCCCACAACACAGTCTCTGAGTCACACCAGAAAAACTGCACTTCAAGCAATTTTAATCACAGCCTCACCCAGGCCCCAGGCCCGACTCCTCTCCACTCTGGTGAGGGGCAAAGATATTCTGCTTTACAAGCTGAATAATAATAGGAAAAATATACTCCCCTATCATAAAGGCGTGACCCTCTAAAAGTCAAACGTACAATGAAAAATGTGCACTACTCCTCCGGGGCGAGCACTTTCGGTAAATAAGAATGTGTTCCTTACCCGCATCTCGTCTGGACAAATGAGAATTTGAAAGGGGGAAGTTTACGGCGTTCTGACTGTCTGCATATTAGTTTGAGAAGTTGCCTCGTTTGAACTGCTGTTTATCCCAGTGACGCCTTTGAAGAAGAAAGACCAATAGAACCTGCGGGGCACATTGTTTAACTGGCACTGGCATTTCCCGCGGCGGTGACTGTGATCTGGGGATAATGGCAGGGCACAGACAGGGACAACACCCACCGAGAGCTTGGACAGCCAGCAGCGCGAGCGGCAGGAGGGACAGCATGGTCTTCGGGGGTGGGTGGGGGAGGTTTGAACCTTGGGTCGAGCGCTTCAGACACAGCACTGCAGAGACAACACAGAGGTATCTGATCAGACAAGGGCCACACCACAATTTCAAGAAACAGGTGATGTGTTTCAGGAAGTCGGAACAAATGAGTAAACTAGACAACAATGAAGAAGTGTGGAGCAGAGAATGATGAGTGAAAAGTCAGTAAGTAGTGTCAACAGAGCGGTACATCCAAATCTATGAGTGAGGATAGCATGCGTTACTGGGCCACATGGGTGTGGTTGATAGTGTTTATGCATGCAAAGAAAGTACAGCGAGTTTGTAAATGGAGTGTGGAGGTGGCATTTCGCTTGAGTGCTAAAATGTACAATTGGGGAAATTCAAGTATAGCAATGTAAGCTTTGGAGCACTCTACTGACAGCAACCAAACACATCCGAAACTGGTGGTGTTATTCTCTTTGAAACATCAGAGAACTCTTACAGTCACACAGACAGGCAAACTGAGAGACAGACAAACATACAGACAAAGAGACAGACAGAAAAAAAGAAAGAAAGAAATATGAGTTTGTGGACATGATGGCGATAAACCAGCTTTATGACTCATAATGCTCATGGTCCGTGAACCCTGATAAAAGTGACTATAATGGAGAAAATTATGATGTAAAAAAAAAATCTCCAATGAAACACCCTGATCATCATTTAATCAAGCTGAATAACTCAAACTGAGGGAAACAAAATAATCTCCCCCAAGGAAGATAATATGAGAGCAATATGATTCTGATATTTTATTACACTATGATCAGATCATATTTAAGACAGGGGTGATGTATTAGTAATGCTGTTATTTACTTCTGGCACAATAAAGGATTAAAAAGGAAATAGAACAAGGTCTGTTTCCCCTCCACACACTACACTCCTTTTGGTGAGTCATCCATGTGTCTGTCTGGCCTGATCTATTGCTCCTTTCCCAGTCAGGCCCTAGAAGCCTGTACCCTGAACGAGTGACTGTGAGCCTGGGATAAGTACTACTGTGAATAAAACCACCTGCCATGCGATCAGCTGCTTATTAACACTGTAGACAGAACAAAAAGAGAATAAGAATTGCAATTTTAATGCTGGTATAACTGCATTCATGAAGGGGTTAATGAAATTAACCTCATTCAGAAAATGTCGCAGTACTCTCCTGAAGGCAATATAGAAATGGAGCACAATTATATGGGCACATGGAAGCAGTCCAGGTACTGAAATTAAATTGAGCCGAGTTGTTTGTGTCTGATATTAATTCAGTTCTGCCTCAGTTTCCCTGTCCAGTCGTAGGTTTTGAGCTAGCAAATCAGGACGCAAGACTAGATACTGAGAGCTATCAAGGCTGGCTAGCTTACGTCACTAGTGGTGTACTTCAGTGCCTCAGAGGAAGCACAGATCTATTCACTCATCGGCTGCTGACTAACATCTATAAACCACCCTTAATGTTCTAGCTCACTGGTCAGTGTGCCACTATTTATAGTCTAAACTTTTAGCCTCCCTGCTGACTTAACCAAAACATTCTTTATGATGTTCTTTTACGAGTTTAGCAGAGAGGATGTGGGCAGTGGGAAGCAACTTCATCACAAACCAGCAGGCACCAGTTTGCCGGAGACTAGGTTAACTTTAGGACACTATCTGTGTCTGAGACACTTGAAAGTATTTGCTATCCACTGGCTGCAAACAGAATCTATATATATAAATTAATTAATAATCAAGGAGGCGTGTGAGAATTGGGAACACATATTAGATAAAAAGGAAAGGCTAAGGCAACTTTAAAAGAAAAAGAGCTATCATTGTAGTATTATAAAACCTTCTGTTTTGGGAAGGGCCAGACCTACACACTATGGCTTTAAAAGCCCTCTGCAACAGGGAAGACAATATTTTAAAACATTATTGCGAGTTCTTCATAGGCACCGTTTCATTCAGAGCATGAAATTGGTGTCCCGTATTAAACCACTGTCTGAGTCTGTGTCTGTTGTTCAGACACAAGGATGACATCAAAGGGTTTTCACTGAATGACTCAAAGTTCTTTCCCTGCTCAGTGCCAGCAAATAAATCCCCTTTCTCCCCATTCGTTTACTATTCAACTTTTATCGTCCAGCCCAGCGGTCAAAACAAGTTGACCAGAGCTTTGGTCTGATCAAAAGGAAGACAACACTAAACTTGACTATTTACAGTAAGGAGGAAAACAACACCACCATCATACATAAGGGTGGAGACCAGAAATTACACCAATGCATAATGTGACATTAATTAGCCTACTGTGACAATCACATTTAAATATTATGAATAATGCATTGTCCTTCTAATGTAAATGCGCAATGAAAATTAATGTCTCATAGCTTCCTTTTAATCTGTCAGTGTTTAGACCACTTCTGTCCGAGAAGACGGAGTCTAACGTGTGCATATGGCACATTATTCTCAGCCTCCTTGAACCATTGGCCATTCACTCATGCTTGATGATAGGAATGTTCTCATCAGAAATTATGCATTATACAGTAAGTAATGAAAGTGATCATCCTCATTTTACTTAACAATTAAAGTTGTAGAGTGCCAGATCTAGTAGCCTATCATCAAGCAATATTAACTATTTTAATATCTTTTGGTAGCATATTTGGGTATTTGTTTGGGAAGGATATTTAAAAATGTAGCGTACCTATACATTAGCGTTTTACCAACTAGGGATAGCCATTTCAAGCAAAAATAATATTCGATAATCGCTGGGAATTATTCGATTATTCGAAACACAGAACAAAGCCGGAACGAAGGTGCAATATTCCCGACTTGAAAACGCTGTGTAAAAAGGGCAATGGGTACTTTTTTTTTTTTGTTTAATGGCGGTTGGCAAACAGAAAAACTTTTAGGTAGATTTCTGCCACCTTCTGGCAGGAGTAATGCGTTACTTAAAAACAAGAGAAAATATATTTTTTAAGACAAAAACGATAGTCGGATAACGTTAAACTATTTGATTTTTTATAATTCAATGACTACTCGAATATTCGAATATCGTGATTCATCTTTACCAGCGACTGTCACGAAATGCTTCAGTTGAGAGGAACTCTTTGTCACGATCGGCACGCTCACGGCCATGCGCGCATCGTGCCTCCTTTCCCCCGCTACGCACCTGTGGAGCATTAGGCCCACAGGTGCAGGACATTACTCATTAGGCCGAGGAGTATTTAGTTTCCCCAACAACCCCAGGGGTTGTTGGGCATTGTTTCGGGTTTTTGCCCCGTACGTGTGTGTTCTTCATTAAAACAACGCTGTCTAGCGTTTCATCGGTAATTCAGCTTGTGTGTGTTTTTGCTGGCTGCGCTTACTCTCGTCCAACACACGCCGTTGCTACACTCTTACTTACAGTATTTTTTTGAAATATTGTCCCACCATTGTGTCTTGATGTGAATCATAACACAGAATTGGACAAAACACACACTTACATGCCCAAGCTCCACAAGTGTGTGACGCATCTTTTTGATTTGCGAGGAACAATACTACAAGAGGTAAGGCTCTTGTAGTATAGTTTATCTAGGCTTCTGAGGGAAGACTGCATTAACGTCATGCCAAGAAATATAACTTTACAGTCACAGTCAGTGAGTTTACAGTCACAAGAACCCTATTGAGGTGACACAGTGGGATTGCTCCGTTCCACTGGTTTGGTTTTAAGATAACTTTTTAAATAGGGGAATCATGCAGACCTACATCTATATCTACTAAAAAATAGTTTTAATCAATGTTTTTACACACAAAAATCATAATGGTCCAAAATTAAATATGTACATCTGTGTGTATCTAGACACATTGTGCATTAAAATTTGCATTTCATCTACATCAGCTATAATTTCCTCTGTGGGAAGTTTGGTGCTAAAGGCCTATTGTATTCCAGAGGAAGCTATACCTGCCAGTATAGCAACAAGAGGCAACCAGTCCTCCCATTCAAAATCAGTTATGGTGTTGAAATGTCCATAGAGAAAAATCTCAGCTAGCCAATGTACAATCATTAAATATAATCATCTGTAAGACAACATAAAGTCATAAATTGCCTAATTGGGGCTGTATCCCTAGAAAACAGTTATTGGAAGTCATCTTCCAATAAAATTATACCAACCATCTTTGTGACCTGTATTTTCTGATCCCATAGCTAATTCTTCAAATGATCCTAAAGAGACAACGTTAGCCTAATATTTGTGAAACATTAAACATGAAAGAGTGGACCTCCCATAATCTTGAGGAGCCCGAGTTGCCATATGGTTAACATGTTGTACTAACTTTTTGTCAATGGGGGGCGCAATCCATTCCATTCATAAATGTAAAAGATATATCCGTGACAATAGTTCAATGTATAAGAAGCTTATAGGCATCATTCTTGCCTGAAACTATCAGTAGGCTGAATGTAGCCTACATTACACACAATAGTTAGCCAATACTTTAGTCTAAACTATGGACAAATAAGAACATATTCTTCTATTCCCCAGCTGTTGCTTGTCCCTGAACCACATTTGTAAGTAACCTATTCGGCAGTATGCTATTATGCATTCTATGTATCTTGTAAAATGTTTTCAAGCATAATAACCTTACCATGTTAGGGCGACGAAACTTAAAAACCACTACCATCCAGCGGCAGTGACTCTTTCAGGACAGCGAAAGGTATTTCCGTGAGCAGTTCGCTACTCTCATAATAGCCTACAATAGCCTACAGAAACACCAGTTCTACTGGCGAAAAACGATTGCTGATGTAGGCTACAGTTAGGCTATATCTATTATGTATTTTTCAGAACGCACGAATATGCTCCATTGATTTGGCCCGATCTTGCTTGAGAGAAACCACTCCTTGCCGCTTTGTCCAGCAGTGATGTCATACGGGGGTGAGAGTCTCCCTAGTCCCGACCCCCTCGAATTAACCATTTCTTAAACAAACCTATGTGAGCCTCAGTGAGAGTAGCCTAATAGCCTAACCACATTTTTTTTGCATTAAGACAATATTGCAACAATATTTTCGACATTTATTTTATCAAATAAAGACGTTATTCACTTTTCTATCAATGCGTGGCAATGCATCTATTTATTCAATTTATGACATTATGGTTACTTTTTGTTTACTTTGACAGGAATTAACAAAACGACGATACTTAAAATATGTCAATGTGCGATAAGCCAAACCCCTTTACTTAACCTAAATCACACTGGTTAAACCTACTAGGCTATAAGCGCAACATGTGAAAAGATTCAAATTGCGGAAATTCAGAACCCAAACATGATGCAATTTAGCTGAAATACCCAATACATCCAGCAGGAAAATCAATCAGTAAATTTAAGGCTCTTATCCGTACAGCAGCGTGTTCTTAAAATAAAATGAGATTGAGGAGAATCATATTTTATTTGAATAACAGTGTAAATATATAAAAAACACATTTCTGGTATATGGTATATAGCCTACTATTAAAATAGACGTTTATAATATACTACGGGTTCAGGGGCTGAAACGGTGTTGGCTAACGTTACTTGTAAACAGATGTAGACTACGTACTGTTAACCACGTGATTAACCAGGAAGTGAGTCGAGTGTCAACAAAACTTGTCAATAGTGAGTGTGCAATTCACTTTCAGTTTGTACATCATTGTCTGTTTTTGTATGTAACGTTTTGGTGGTTTGGGCATATGGATAGACTTTAAACAGGTAGCCGACACATTCTTTGCCAAATTGTCTGTTAACGCCAAGCAGTTAGTTAGCTAGCTAGCTAGCTTAGCAGGTTAGCGTTGTCTGTATATATTACAATATTCTAGTCATGAACGGTGTTGGAAGACCTTCTTTATTCATGGTCACCTTGGTTAACCAGCTACGTTCTTCAATTAATACTGTAGGTAGAGATGACTTCTTCAGATTGGCACCTGTCATTGAAGCTGGCAGATCAGCCAAAATATATCTTCCATTTCCCAGAGATGATGCCAGGTGATGTACCACCAGGAGGATATAGAGTTGCAACTTTGAAACAGCTTGTAGCAGCACAACTCTCAAACTCTGTCCCAGATCCTGAGCTTATAGGTATGCCTTCAAACTGAAGAGATTTTTGAGGACTAATGGACACCAGATTCAAAAAAATTGTTTTTAGTAGTTTTTAGTTGATCCATATTCATGATCACAATAATTATTATCTGACATTTCATCAATATTATATCTTTGAGATTTGCTAATAAACTGAACGTTCTCTTTTCCAGAGCTGGTTCACTGTGGCCGAAAACTAAAAGACGACCTAACGCTGGATTGTTGTGGAATTCAACCAGGATCCACCTTGCATGTCCTCAAAAGGGCTTGGCCAGAGCCAGAGATCAATCCGGGTATGTACCATTGCAGCACAAATACATTCTTTTAACTTATAAAAGCTTGCACATCTAACAATGTACATAATGTGTATTGACTTACCTTTCTTTTCTCCAGAGCCAGTAAACCGAGCTACTGCAGCCAGGGAGTTCAGAATGTTTAACACAGCTCTCCACTCTCTCAACTCTGCCTACAGAGACTCAGTGAGTAGACAGCGTACTCTCAGCTGAAGCTAAAGTTGAGAGCCCACACACACACAAACACGTAATAAACGCTGCTCGTCCAGTAAAAATGCTGCTTTTCATTTAGGATCATTGTCAGCATTATTCGTTTCACTGTTCATGCCAAAGTTTAGCCTTTGGTACAGTTTCAACCTGCAAAGCCAAATAGTCATGCCAAAAATGCATGTGTCCTTGATGATGTCCAGGACTTTGAAATGGGTTGCAAATTTTAAATTGTTGTTGTTTTGAGTACAGTAAAAATAGACTGCAGCTTCCCCTGTGGCACTAGCAAGCCCGTCAGACTAAGATTGCTAGCATCTTGTGTTGGACATCATTTAAAACATTAGATCTTATGTTATTGCTCTAATAGTGATATTACTGTTAATGTCCGGTTTACTACACACAGGTGTATAAAATGCTGACAAACAAGGAGTCTCTGGACCAAATAATTGTGGCTACACCGGGGCTAAGGGCAGACCCAGTAGCCCTAGGTAAGACCTAATGTTTTTTTTTTAATTTTTAAAATTTTTATAATTCTCCCAATCCCATCCATTTCTTACCATACTAGTATTAATCATTGGTCTAACCACGCAGGAGTGCTTCAAGACAAAGACCTCTTTGTACAGTTCACAGACCCCAACTTGCTGGATACGTGAGTGTGCTTTTGTCTCTGACATACCCTATATACCCTAGCAGAAACAAACAGGCGAGTCTACGCTCTAAGATATGACAGCAGGGTACAGGGAACTGTCCCTTGTAAATTGTCTACGTAGTCAAACATGTTCACATTATCTATTATTATTGTTAGCCTTTCATAATATCAGCCATGTACTTGGACATCAGCTATGGTATAGAAAGTGTTTTCCACTTGTCAACACTTTCCAATGTGCACCTAGATTACAACACACATGGTTTTCATGATGAATTCATGATCATGATTTATGTGTGTGTGTGTGTGTCTAAATTTAAAGGTTAATCAGTTCGCACCCAGCCCTTGTCAATGCCATCATCCTGGTTCTTCACTCTGTGGCGGGTAGCATGCCTGCTCAGTCCAGTGCCTCTTCCTCCCGCAATGTCTCCGCCAGCTCCTATGACATGCCAGGTGAGAACTGGTTGAGGAAAGCTGGGTGTTTGATCCCAGCAACAGCCTTATGTGCTTTTAAATGTCCTTGAGCGACACACTAAACGAGCAAATAGCTATAAGGCATGTAATAAGGTATAAGAGATGCTCATTTGACTACAGTATTTCTGCAAAAAAAAACAATGAACCCCCAACTAACACACACACACAGTTTTAAAACTATGTTAATCAATATATTAGTAAAACACTTTACCCTTTTTCCCCCCAGGAGGGTTCATGTTTGAGGGCATGTCTGATGATGATGAAGACTTCCAGCCTGTAAGTCAGTCCACCCCAAAAAACGACACTAAAAACAGTAGAAACCCAGTAATACCACAGCGAACACCACATGCGTGTGCCTGTGTTGCAGGGGAACCAGGCAGGCCCCTCCAGCAGAGCAGGGGCTGCAGCAGGAATGCGTCCGGTGTCTCTGAGCCACAGCGGGGCGACTGGCCCCCGACCAATCACGCAGAGCGAGCTGGCGACCGCCCTGGCCCTGGCCAGCACCCCAGACAGCAGCGCTGTCACTCCCACCACAGCCAATCAGGTGGGGAGCTCCGTGCTTAAATAAGACACACACACTCTCTCTCTGTGTCAGTCCAGACACTTTGACAACTTTATAGCCAAGTTATAATAATAGTAATTGTCAGTAACTGCCTTTAAGTCTATACAATATTATTATGTCCAGCATCCTCTTGCACCCATATTCCACTATAATTCAATGTCAACATTCCATACAATAGAGGATACTCACCATCTGCTATAGAATAGAATATTGATATATCTAAACCTGATGTGAGAATGATGGGCTTAGCTTAAGTCTGTAGGAAACAGCAATTATAGCAAATAACCAGCGGCTTATTAATATATAAAGTGTATTTATTCAGTGGCAGCATGTTGGATGCATATGTAAACCTACACCTCGTGTTGTGTTTTTATTCCCGCTAAAGGCAGACCCCTCGGCCGGCGTAGCCCCCATGCCAGCAGGGACCCCAGTCAGCAACGACCTGTTCAGCCAGGCGCTCCAGCAGGCCCTGCAGGCCTCCAACATGTCCTCTCTACAGGTGAGACCACCACCACACCCAGCTTTTTTTTGGGGGGGGGACGGGGGGGGCAAATATCAGATTAATTAATAACTTAATGAACACACACACACACACACACACACTCACACACTCACACACACTCACACACTCACACTCCATCATCTGCTTGCTGGGTATCATTCGGTAAAACAAACAATAAACAATTTATTTCTTTAGGCATATTTTACCAAATAGGAATATAATCATATTTACATATTTGGCATATATTGGCATTTCTTTTAGAAAATCTTTTGGCTAGTAAATGTTAAGGTTCATTATATTCACCTAACATTAAACATTAGACTTACAGGACTGGGTGCTAAATATATACTGTATCCCAAACATATTTTGAGGAAGGGTTAAATCCCTCTGGTCACAGTGCATCTTGTTAAAGGGCCTGTAAATCCAGACAGGTTTTGTATGCTGCAAATTTAGTTGAGAAAACTGCATCTACTCAAAAGAACCAATCATAAAGAAGGTGTCAGTTGTCCCGCCCTAAGAGGTGAAACAAAAATGAGATGTCAAGAGATGTCAATTAAGCAAGGGTCTGTACATGTCCAGCTAGTCCTGAAGAGCTCCAATCAGACATTAAGTCAATACACTTGTCTGTTCTTTCCAGGCACTTTAACTTGTTGTGACACAGCAGTAGTGAGGCTGCTGTCCCTTATTCTAAGGTGGAATAGGGTGAAATATGGATAGAAAAACTTCCCGTGCCTGTGTGTGTCCGTCTGTCTGTCTAGGGCCGATGGCAGTCCCAGATGCAGCAACTGAGGGACATGGGGATCCAGGATGAGGAGCTGATGCTTCGAGCGCTGCAGGCCACAGAAGGTGACATCCAGGCTGCCCTGGAGCTCATATTTGCTGGCGGCCCAGGCCTCTGAATGCAAGCCTGGGGGAAGGAGAGCAGTGGAGTGCCGGCCTTGCCGCTAAATAGAGCTTCGGTCATCCTGCCACCCTGTTTCTTGGACATTATGACTTAATCCCAGCTGACTCACTGCAACATGCATCCATACAAGTGCAATGGAACTGGAACGGTCAGAAAATGCTTTTGTTATTGATTTTGTTAAACCTATAATAAAGGTAGTTAGTATTTCCTGTCTCAGGGTTTCAATATTAAGTTAGATACTGTATTTACTATAGCTTCAACGTCCTTGTCTGTTGCAGTTCACTTAGTTGTACACCAGATGGCAGTATTATATTTACAATCGACATTGGCAATTACCAGAGTTGCACAATCTTACACAATCAAGTTTATTCAATCATTCAATTTAGGTTTAGATGTTTTACCCAAAAATGCTATTACTTCATTTGTAGTATACACCAAAAAATATCAAATTTCATACGAAGTCCCCTTAAAGATTTTCATTGGGGTTGAAATGATTTCAATGGTACAGCAACAACAAAATACAGTTTTAAAATGAAAATTCTTCCTCCTCTGAAGGTTTCTAAAATACCTTCTTTTTTTTTTCTTCTACTTTGTAGTAGCGGAGGTCTTTGTTTCACCAAACACAGCCAGGCTCATTTGCTTTGTGTCATTGTCTCCCACTAGAGTATTGGAAGGGAGGACATATTGCATACCCCCCTATGCCACCCACCATTGCCAATCTACACTAATTGCCCTGTTAGTTTTATTACTGCATCTGTGGATGTGACAGCTAAATCGGGGGATTGCCCCTTCATGAGCACAGCACCCAAACAGTGCTTTGTGTCCGTCTGCCCCTATTACCATTTTATATGCGGGCAATTTCCGCCTCCAACTGTCTCCATGGGTATTCTAAAATGGTGCGCTTCCAAAGACCTAAGGGGAATGGTGTCAATGCGTCAACATAATAAACCTTCATTAAAATGGAAACTGCCTGTTTGTCCAGGTGATGATGACCAAATATAGAACGCCAACAGGAGTCATGTAGGGAATTTGTATAAGTCGACATATCTTTTGCTTTTGTAAGGGATTCGCTGACTCGTAAGCTGTCACCTCAGTTTGTTTTATTGTCATGTACATCATGTGTATTACACCGCTCATTTGCATAGGCTATTGCTCAAG
Organism: Percopsis transmontana; assembly: GCA_025447815.1. Classification (NCBI taxonomy): domain Eukaryota; kingdom Metazoa; phylum Chordata; class Actinopteri; order Percopsiformes; family Percopsidae; genus Percopsis; species Percopsis transmontana. The sequence continues at coordinate 25,278 of JAOEHI010035585.1, read as the reverse complement.
ACCCCGCAAACGCTGCTCTCAGCACATCCAACAATTTACTGTCACAAAACGCTGTGAACGTAGTTGCCATGGTGACATCTATCTGCTTGAAAAAAGTAAGTAAATCTTACACACATTATGTACGGATGCCTATATCATTCCCCTTCATGTCAGGCATGAAGAATATGAAGGCAATATTGGCTTTTTCTTACCTTGGCTTAGGCCTTGCACTGTGCTGAATCACTTCTAAAGCCCTTCATATGGAACTGCTATTGTGATGGCCTTTATTCTGAAGGAAATTAAGAGTCTGCACTATTATAATGAGCTACCATATATCACATGAAATCATGGAGGATACTAGCTAATATTTATCCTTTGGTGTTTGCTCCCCATTGCCTCTTGCTCTATCAGCATATTAAAACTCATCTTGTCATCTGAATCTGCTGTTTAAAATGTTTCACCGTGTGCCCACACACACAACTTTAAACCGAGTTCATACTTTTTGAGAAGGGCCTTAACAATTGCATTTTCTTTGAAGACTTGGCGTGACTACTTTAATCTGTTGACTTTCCATCACAACAAGAAGGCAAGTGTCTGGCAGGAAAAGCAGTGCCCAGGAGAAACAGGAAACAATATAACACAGAGTGATTCCTGCCTAATGAATTCGAGTTGCAGCTTTGAAGCTGTGTAGGTCTGTCCAATTACTCCCACAGCGACCCAGGGAATCCGGTAATGGCTAAGGTTTGTCACCCCCTTCATTATGGACGGTATAAGAAGCCTACGGAAATCTCAATTGCTGTCAGACCTTTTGTAAATGGTGTAAAAGCTGTTCTAATCAAGCTTCTGCAGACAAGCAGCTCAATACTGGCAATACTGGCAACAATACAACAGGATTCTCCCCAGGTCACCCCCTCAAGAGTGCCAGAGCAGGTAAGAATAGAGATCACGTAACATCCTCCATTTACTTTTGTCTTTCTGAAAGGTGCAACTCACATGCTATTAGCATCAGGTCTGATACCTGAGATTGCTTTCTGCTGAGCATGACTGAGCGGAATCTGAAATGAGCTCATGATGGACACGGGGCCATTTTTATCCTCTTGTGGACCTATTCATTGCTTTCAAGCAGAGCCCCCCCCCCCCCCTTCTTTCCCTATTTTTTCACACTCCTTTTTTCACAAAAGCGGCTTTGATGCATTTCATGATCCCAGGTGCTCCGACCCTTGACAGCTTCCCCGGAGGAGAACAATAATCGCAGCAGAGAGAGCGAGGTTTAGTTAGATACCATACAGGAACCACAGACATTAAGAACATGTGAAAAAGAAAATAGAATAGATAGCCCGAGTTACCTGATTGTTATCTGGGGAACAATAATTCATAAATCCTCATAAATATGCACACAAAACCTCAGAGAGAGCAGTTTTAAATGAGGCAGGACTTTGGGGGTGGGAAACAAGGTGCTGACGATCCAGTTCTCACAATGTGAGACACACTTTTACACCCAGACATATGGGCCTGAAGTCATAAACAGCCCACATGGGCCCGGTCCCCACCGTCTGGCTGCCTGTTAAGAGCCAAGCAGGGCTTGTGTGCATTAGGGAATCTGCCCGCTACCAAAACACTGGGGAGCTCGAGATTGTTCACTTTCATCACTTTGCTGTTTACTCTCTTCCTGAATGATTGGCTATTGTTTAATGTCTAAAATGTGCTGCACAAAACATTTTTCTACTGACAATTGTGGAAGTGCTTTTATGCAATGGGATTTGAGAAATGGGTCATACTGAAGTTGTGTTCAATACAGAATAGAGCGGTTTAATATCACAATATTATACGAGATGGTGTCTGGAATTCCCCTGGTTTTTGAAGTACATTGTTGTATGTGATCTTTACTATGCACCTGAGGTAATCTAACTTTGATGTTTGCTGATGTCACTGTTCTTTTAGAATATACTTATTATGACAGGCGTACCCGAGTGGCTTGCATTCCTCTCTACTCCTCCCCCTACAGTGATAATAGATGCACAGATGTTTTCAAACAAAGTGAGCTGGGGAGGAAACGCAGGGTTCTGGGGGCACTATAACACAATTGAGGAGCGTACTTTTAACTGCGTGACACTTAACAATGCCAACAACACCTTGTAATGTATATCTAGTGTCTACTTCTGGAACAAAAAACAAGGTTCAAGCAAAGCAGAGGGTTGAGCTGAAAATACACCATGGCTCATGCACCATGCCACAAATGGATACATGGAAAGTACAGCTGCTGCACTGCTTGCTCCAATATTGCGCTGACATTCTGTCCTTGACGGGAACAACAGAGATGCTCTTCATCGTTATTGAGCGGTTTCACCATGGTAACCAGCGACGGCAAAATTACACGAGAGCTGTAATATAGGTCATGTGTATAGTTATTTGTTGTTTACACAAACAAATGTCACAAACTGTTCACAAAAACTCACTCACGTAATTGGACTCATAAACCCAAGTTTATTTAAGTTTGAACCTCGATGCCTCTATGTCCCCATACAATACATTCAGTATATACATTTGGCCTTGAGGGACTGTACAGAGATATGTTATAGTAGTGCATACATACAGTATGTTGCAAAAAAAATGTACACAAAGAAGTCATACACACCACTTTACCAGAGTCAGTGGCAAGGGACATATAGGGCAAATCAATGGCTGATGGCTGGCAACACACATACACACACACTTTAAGACACTTCGCTGTGGGAGGAAAAGGGCTCTTTTAGGTTCTCACAATAGAGACACAAGCATGTGACGAGTGGGTCTGCTGATTGCAACAGCCTCCCTCTGCCAGAAAACCCACCAGTCATTCCTCGCTCTTTTTCTTTCTGTGTCCAAAGCTAAGGCCTCTCCCTCTCTCCATCGTATGCGACAATAACTGAGCAGAGGGACGTACACATAGTTGATTTATTTAACTCTGCAGACATCTTTAACATACTTTATTTCAACAAAATACAAATAGGTCCACTTCAGCAACACACCGTTTGCTTATAAAGCTGTAAGAGCCTTCTCCCACCTGAACACACACCCTCGTATTTTGCCTCTCCGATGAGAGCGTTACATAGTCGGCCTTCTTCTTTCTTCCCACTTACTTTGCAAACAAAATAAACCTCTTTTCTCCACAAACATATTTTTCAAACAGGTGAATCCAGGCTGACTTTGTACCATCGCATCTGTCAGTATACACATTTAGTGAAAACATTCTCCGAAGCAATAATCCCTTTAATGACTTGCATAGCACACAGGGGAAACATAGCGAGTGGTCATGTTCAGACAAACGCTATGTTGTTAAATTTGTATTTGCAGCTCTCTTGTCACCCCCTGCTTGGTTCCAGCCTCATGAAGTACCAATCTTTTTGCTTTTCACTTGTGAATGCTTATTTACCATCTACCAGTTTGACTCTTTGAGACTTATGGTACAGGCAAAGAAAATCAAAAACCTTGATTGGACCTGTAATTTGTTGGTCCGATGCCATTAGCCTTGTTATAAATGTACTATCAAAATGTCCTTTGATATTGGGCCAAATGACTCTTGGTTGGGAGAAGAAGAAAAGAAAGTCTAGACGTACATTTATTGCTTCAAGGCAGCAATAAATCAACCCCAAATGGACAGTTGTTTAATTCCCTGGAGTGACTAAATCTATGCACAGACGAACAGTGTGATGAACGTAGTTGATAGGTAAACTCAAGTGAAAATAAAAGAAATGAGACATCCCATGACTTCATCCCAGTCCTACACACACAGACACACACATGCTCACATCAGTGTGTTACACGACACACCGACACGTGTACAGTATGCACGCCTAATAGGAACAGTCAAATATAAAGAGCTGTCAATGCTTGATGGTATCTTAGCTTTAGTCCAGGAGAAACGTGGCACGCGCATCTGCAGGAGCGTCTCCCCCGTGAGGTTCAACAATCCAGTTGGTCAGGAGGCAACGGCATGACTCAAAGTCATGCCTACAGAGGCAGACGTATGTTTAGCAGAACTTGAAAACAACAAAAACGCAAAGAACCACAGTAGAAGAGAGGCTGGGATTTTCCCCAAAAACACGATCACATCGAACAATAAGGGCTGGGGTGGGGGGTTTGCGGGGGTGAAAAGGCCATCACAAAGGAGTAACTCATTAGTAATAATCACCCCAGAATAAATTACAGTCACAGAACAATTGTCGAAAGCAGAACTGGAAATCAACTGGTCTAGTGGACTGATTTGACCCATGCATTATAAGGCATTAACCAAACATTTGTTACTGACATCACGTTATCATATTAGTGACTATACATACAAATGCTCATCTGGAAATTCTGTCATCTTTTTTTTTTTTTTTTAAGAAAAAAAACAAAAAACACTCACTGTTAATGCAAAAAAGACCAAACATATTCTTAATCTAATGATGTCATTTTAGGGGAATTGGAAATGGAGATGAGAGGGCAGATCAATATCTGCAGTCCCATTGTACCTATTGATCTGGAGATGGGCGGATGAAATGGATTTTTCTGAGGTAGACGATGCAGGCATATTTCATTCTCCCAATGCAAAGCCATTCTAAGCGGGCGGGGGTAGGGGTGTGGGGGTAATTGGGCCCATTTGAGCATGCTCTGGTCTCTGGCCTGTGCCAATTGCACTGTGTGGTTTTGGCTGACCCATCCATCACACTCCGCCGGCTGTCTGGGCGCTGCGCTACTTACACTGTCATTGGCGCGGCACGCCCACCCAGTGATTGATAGCAGACAGCACGTTCTGTGACAAGATGGAGACATCGGTCTGCACAGCTCACAGGCCTGTTGCTTCTGGGATTGCTGGGGGGGGGGGGTGAGAACACCATTCACACAAAGGCAGCTTTATTCAATATCCCGGCCACAATATGAGGCCCTTGTGGACAGTTTGCCTCCCTTTGCCTCATAAATGCCCCTTCCCTTACATGGCGGTTACAATCTTCAGGTTCCCTCAATAATCAGTTACTCGTATAGTATCAGCAGAGTCTAGCCAAATGCAGAGTCTAGTTTCAGGACAATGGACAATACACTATCAGGGGGCGGGCGAATATACAATTTATGACAAACATTTACAGCCCAGGAAAAACAGGTACAATGTTGTAACTCTTTTCTCAGAGTGTATAGTGCCATGGAAACATCAGTTAAGGAATCTGACACAATGGTCTGTGATGTTATGAAGTGGTTGTCTGTCATAAATAAAATGTAAAAAAAAAGTTCTGTCAGTGGGTTTTAATGTATGAGATAGTGTGTCGTAGAAGCAGGTCTGTAGTCTGCGGGCCGTGAGGTGAGTTCGGTTCAGCAGGCATCTCCGTTCGAGCCTACAAAAGCTCTGTCCAGCCACGCTTTTTTTCCCGCCAAAAGAAAAAGAGGAGTGGAGCTACGGGGTGGTCCAGTGAGTACAGCAGGGGCCGGGCAGGTTTTAGGACCCACGGCACTATAGTGTCCTGATGGCCACGGGGTACAGCAGGGACATGTGCTCTGCCCCCTTGATGGGCAGCTTGCGGCTGGAGTAGAAATGGATTATCTCGGGCACGCTGTCGAAGGGGCAGCTGTTCTGACCCAGGATGTACTTGTTCTCCTTCGTCCGAGACAGTTTCATGTGCATGAAGCCCTGACTGCTCCTGGGAAAAGTCAACAGAAGGAGGGGATGTGACAGATAGATGGACACAAAAGAACACATTCGTATTAGAACATAATAAAACAAATCTTAGGTGGAAAAATTACAATTACCATTAAGTCTAAATTGGCGTAAATCTAGTATGTCAGTCTGCAGTCCCTATAATGTCAACTGTACATTAAATCTATTCTCTACACCACTGAACACATTCAGTCATGTTAAAAGACCACTAGTTATTCTTACTCAATAGCTTCTGTATACACAATGATTATATGGTAGGCAATGTTACATGTGTGTCTGGGATTCACATGAAGAAGACGAGGTATAAGCCACTGAAACTTGTTCATGTTTTAATTGAATTTATACGTTTTTGTTTTTTTATTCAGTTTGTATTGTCGTGCTTTGTACTGTGGGAAATTGTGTCGTCTTGTGTCTGCAAATTCACTGCTGCTGTCTTAGCCAGGTCACACAAAAAATGAGATTGAATCCCAATGTGTTTTTTCACCTGGTTAAAAATAGGTATGAAAAAAGAGGATTTATTTACAAAACATGTTCTGACAGTTCTTATTTGCCACGGAAGATGAGCACTATAGTCATTGCAATCAACAGAAAATGCTTCAAGCAAGTTAAAATCGCTACATCCTTGCTATCATTTGATGCTGTTAGGCATTTTAGTTACCGCTAGCGCTGTCAAGAAAACAATTTGCACCGCCTCACTTCAACTTACTGCTCTCACCCCCCATATCTCCTTTTATCTGAACCATGCACTCAGCTCTGTAAATGAACGCCTCCTGTGATTGAAAATGTGGCTCAACGGAAAACCCACATTACTGCAACGGACAAAACTAGCAAGCTGGAGGACAATAACAAAAGTCTTCAATTACAGACATGGAGGGAAGAGAAAAGCAGAGGGTGTACTATTTATCACCAGCCCATTGTGTGACACACAGTCAACACTCAGCATCGGTTTAGCATCTGAACCACACATGCAATGAATAATGGGACCGGTCACTGCTATCTGCCTTATGGATCCTATCAGTGCCAAAGCTGTTGTGGAACAGGATTCTCATGAGGACTGTACACATTCGGGGCACACGAGGACACAATATTTAGCCGATTAGTAACCGTTTATCCCGTCGACAAAGTGAGATACGGGAATATCATTCTGACATCGCTGGAAAGACATGACTAACATGGTGTGGTGGCCAACATTTGTGGCACTGGCAAACTGTTACGTAACAACCCCCACCGCCCTTTTTTGTTTCTTATATTCTTGCCAGTGCCGTCACTCCTGACGGTAAGGGCGGTAAGTGTAATGTACGTGTGCCCATTAGCTGTGACTAACGTTAGTAGGAAGTAGGCTTTGGGCAGCTTCTGTGAGAGCCATGTCCATTCTTTACCTTATCTCCTAATTGCACGTGTACGGCCGCTGGTTGTGTTCCCTCACTGAGCCGTGGAGAGAAACAGTCAGTGAGATAACACTAGCCTCGAATACACAGGTTCAATCAGGGGACATCGACCAGTAACAGGAACACTAAAATTGTAATTACTTTATGTGGGATAATAATATATTCTATTCTGGTTTTTATCTTTCAGCTTTATTTACCACTTTTGTGCCATGCCCAACATGGCAATAAATAACAGTGTAACCAACCCTGCCTTAACCTGTCTAAAGGCCCTGGGTCTGAGCAGATTTGTACCCCCCCCGATCTCTGTGTCGGCAGATACAACCGTGTCTTGTCCCTCAAGCCACCAAAATATATTACCAAACGACCAAATCAAGGCCTACTTGAGTCACTTAATCACTGTTATTAACAACCACACATGTACAACGATGGGTGGTGTATCAGGTCATAAAAATAAATTCAAGAATAGACTAGATTCAATTACTGTCGCCATTTATAATGGCTCCTATGCCCACATCTCTAGCTCATGCTCTAGCTTAATTTGTCACATTATCTGTCTGTTCCACGTGTGGCCACGTGGTTCACTTGTAAATGGGACAAACAGTCAGTCACAAACATGAATATAAAGTGATGGACAGAAAATTAGACAAATTACAAAACAATGTGATTTTTAAAAATATATATAAAATAAGTTAGATAAATATTTAATTATTAGTGTTTACATATAAATCATTATTAGTGCGTTTATACAACAATTATTATTAGCGTATATGTATATACACTTACCGGCCACTTCATTAGGTACACCTTTTAAACTGCTCGTTAACGCAAATATGTAATCTGCCAATCACGTGTCTCAATGCATTTAGGTATGTAGACATGGTGAAGACAATCTGCTGAAGTTCGAACCAACCATCGGAACGGGGAAGAAGGGTAATTTAAGTGACTTTGAATGTGGCATGGTTGTTGTTGCCAGACGGGCTGGTTTGAGTATTTCAGAAAGTGCTGATCTACTGGGATTTTCCCGCACAACCATCTCTAGGGTTTACAGACCGAAAGAGAGGAAATATCCAGGGAGCGGCAGTTCTCTGGGAGAAAATGCCTTGTTGATGACAGAGGTCAAAAGGGAATGGCCAGACTGGTTCGAGCTGATAGAAAGGCAACAGTAACTCAAATAATCAGGTATGCAGAAGAGCATCTCTGAATGCACAACACCGAACATCGCACCTTGCTAAAGTGTATAAAAGAGCTATGTGACTTACCATGCCTCTAACATGCCTACAAGTACTGTATGTCAATAAATTTCCCCATAGCCATGTGTCTCTGCGTGCAGTGCATGTGATGAGCCCTTGTGCAAAGCGCAAGGAGACAGGCCTCAGGTTACACAGCCACACTTAAAAAGGCAAACACATCAATAGCAGCATCTCTAGATTCCCATCTGATTTCCCAGTCGGTGTTTAGCTCTGCTTATCACGTTTCAGCCCCGCAGAGAGAGAACCTAAGACAACAGAGCAGGGCCGCTGATAGCACAAATATGGGGCTATTTTTGAGGAGACGGGCCCTTTTGTGTTATCGTACCCATGTGTCCGTGGGCTTTTATTGTCTAATCTGGATTAATTTCACTTGGGCGGTCTGGTGTCCGGTTAATTGAGGAGCCTGACTTTGATTTGAACCCTCACAGAGCCGAAATGGCCTGACAGCAATCACAGCTTATCTCTACCGACAACATATTAGATTGGTGCATGAATGATGTTCTCAAAATCATAAATCAATTGCAAATTCAACCGACAAAAGATAATAAGAGATAATGATCCTGAGCCAAAGCCATGACCTTCTTAAGTGTCATCGAGCATAACATATCCTGGATGCTTATTATGACGCTTTCAGCATGGTGAAGGCACAATCTGAATGGGACTGTCTGACATAATCTGCACCATTCTCCAAGGCATAATGGCACACCTTGCATGAAGAAAAATGATGTTTCCTATTTTAAAGCAGGTCAAAGCAAGTCTTTGTTCTCTCGTTGTGTTGATTAAAAAATGAACCACTTGGGGCTTATGTTATATATCAGTTATAATGATGCAGAAAATTAGAATATTAACTAGATAGCTAGAGGGCTTTCTCATGGCAATCCAGGCAAGGTTTTTGGGCTCTAACTATTAAGACAGGCAATGCGGAAGGGGGCCTAATTGGGGAGCCTAAATAGACCAAAAAGTATTGGATTGACTTTTTATGATTTATTAAATAAATAAACACAGTGCTTTTGTATTCGATTTTCATTATAATTTCCCCCCTTTCTGTTTTTACTCTTTAGAGAGAGAAAGAGAAAGATAGCAGAAGAAAATAAATGGGCAAGCAGGATGAGACGGAACAAAACCCTTCCTTTCAAGCCTAAATACCTTTGAGGATGGGGTTTCATCTTTGTCTTTATTAATGATGCAAAGCACAAACATGCTAGCCTCAACGCCCAGCATCGAGGAACCACACATTAGCTCTCCACTGGGGTTTCCAAGAGAAGGCAGCCACACAAATACATGACCAATTTGATCTCTGAGTCACATTGTGAAGCATGGAGTCAACCGTTGTTCCCATGACTCAGTGCGCTGTTAATTTTACTGCCTGGATCTGACTGAGCAAACATACCGCCCCCTGCTTATAGAAAGGCTGGCACAACCAACAAAAATGCAAGCTGAAGGTGTCACATGTTCCATAGAAATACACAGAATGCACAAGCACATAGACGTGTGTGTACACATGTGCCAACACACACAAGCAAGGGCTCTTTCTCAACGCTAATCTGTTCGCCAACATATTTTTGCCACAGTTGATGTCCCTGCCAGCAATCTAAGATAGCAGGTCAATTAAGAACAGTCTGCTCCATGACTACCACACAGCCTGCCAACCCATTGTGCTCACTTACATACATTAGAATTGATGCACAATAAAGTGCATTTAGATTAAGCCTAACAAGGCTTAACCCTTGACTTCTACACCTATGGCTTCATCAAAGCTAACTGAGTTGGCTGTAAGGGTGAGGAGCTGAGGGGATCAACAACCCTGACGGAGCAGGTGGAGTGCCTCGGCTGGTTTAAAGGTTGGGGCCACGCCCCATACAGAGGTGTGCTCAAAATAGCAAACAAAGGCAAACGTTAGAGCGTTTTAAAACAGTTTTTCGTTTGCTTTGAGTTCACTGTGAACGTTTGCGAACACACACATGCGGTCTGAGGAGGCAGTTCTTGGCGAACAAACATGGACGCTGGACTAAAGGGAGATGTGTGCCCAGATAGGAGTTATCCCTTAATCTTCTTACAATAATTAAAATGGCTAACTTGTCTAACTGTCAGTTACATTGATACTTTGTCTGAAAGCCTCTTTCTTGTAGATGAATAACGGTAAGTGATGTTGCGCGATGAAACACTCCGGTGTCAAAATCAGTGTTTGACATTTCCTTTTAGCGAATAGCAGTTCTAAACTATATAATAGAAAATGCAGAAAAGTTGTTGTGCTTCAAGCTCAGTTGCTAGGTTTTGACAGCCGTTTGTTTTCACCAAATTGTCAAGCCACTGCCGGGAATGACGTCACACCTAGACTAGACAAACGCTATCGCTATCAATCCTTAGTTAGCTAAGCTATTATATTGCTCTCTGTGGTCGTTAGTTTGGGCTAACTCGAATACAAAAACACATTCAAATTAAAAAACCCGTTGGCTGGAAACGTTCGCCTCAGTTTGCCGAATTTGAACGCACCTCTGGTTTCTGCTCAAACACAGTGGATAAATAGCCCCGTCTGTACACTGACCACCCACTCTGTGGGACGCACACCCAGTGTGGGGCATGTCAGCACGGGCATCTCTCCGTTTACAGCAAACCTTTCCAAACTGTAGCTGAAAGGTCAGAGAGGCTTGGGAAAGTTGTTGTGTAACACCCCTCCCTTGCCTCGCAAACTGCCACCAAGCTGCGCCTGAGCAAGTCGATAGTGTGCCATCGGGCACACACTCTCATATCAGCGACCTTGTTTGAATCGGTCCAACTGTGTGAAACACAAACAACTTTACATTTCACATCATTACCGCTGCTGAAGTCTTAAAACCTTATCTTTTATCTTCCAAATAGAAAATCAGGTGCAGGACATGTACAGGACTATTTGGGGGTGTATATCATTCAACTGCCCCCCCCCTCCCTGCCCCACCACCGTCTTGGGTCTGCTAGCTAACATCTTCGCCTTTCTATAACTTAATTTGAATCGGTTTAAAAGTGAGCCAGACTCGCTGATTTGTGTACGAGGACTAGCCAGACTGTATCTGGATAACCTGGAGCCTAAAGAGATCCTGTCAGAGTTTCATTGACAGTATACGGTCCAGTAGGTAATGATATTTTGAGCCATTCAGACAATCATGCATGCAGACATTTACACAGACAGTCAGACTGGCCGGCCGGCATGCTAGCAGATAGGTGTTTAACAGTCATTCAATCAATCAGCCAGACAGACAGAAAGGGGCTCTGCTATACAGGAGATAAGTATAACTGCCCTAGACAGCATTCTCTGGCACTGCCAAGAGCAGAATGATCTCTATGTATATAGATTGTAAACAGATTTTTATTATACAGGAGGATTATTTTATGCAGTATGATTGAAATGTATTGAAACTGTTTATTAACAAGCATGAAGTAATCATTTCATATAGGGGTAGTGTGTATTTGTTTAATCCTGGGCCTCAGATGTGCATTCAAACAAATGCAGTACGACTTTACTCGAAGTAGTTCTTCTTGGAGCATTAGTACAACACATGGAAATACCCTGCCCAAAACAGGGAGTTTTTAAATACTTATGAAACTGTGTAATGATACGCAGTTCTTCGGTTGGGGCCAACATACACTTTTTCCTTTGTTGTGGTGGTTGTGTGTCAGATCAAAGCTGCGTTTTCGCTGCGACTTGCCACTGACATTCATACACCCGGACCCCCTCTGGAGTCCCGGACCCCTGTGAAGCCGATGGGATATGACAGCACCACGGGTGAGTGTGTCCTTTCGCGCAAATGTAACCGCCACCAAATGTCAGAGTAGACCAAAACCAATAAGAGCCGCAACCCTCTAGTGGCCACAGCAGGGGTCAGAGGTCGCAGCTGGAGGGCACAGTTAACTGAGTTACGGGCACAGTAGCAAATCGGGCAGCCAGTCAGGGCAGTGGGGTTACCGGGGAGGGGGTGGAGGACAGAGAGAGGGGAGCATGCGGGGGCGGGGGAGACAGGGGTCTGGAAGGTGAAGACTATTACCATACAGAAGAGGCTGACTCAGCAGGCGATAGAACTTGAGAAATAAAAGAAGTTGTACAAGCAGGGTGGCGTACTTCTCCAATGTGTACATTCACACCGTGCCCTGTTAGCTGTACAACAAGGTATACATACAGTATGTGTGCTTTAAGGCTGACCCTAGTGATGTATTTCAGTATACACACCATAGGATTAAAGGCATTAGGGTTGTTTTTGGTTTGGTTGGAGTTAAACTAATGAGGTATATGGGTCGAGGTTATGCATGCATTATTCAGGGATAGTTAGGGATTAAAGGGAAATTGAACTTTTGTTAAATCTGTTAATTCTGGATTAAAAATGGAAATATATTCTAATTGAAACACTACAATTACTAAATTAACACGAGAAGACATACTAACCATGAATACATTAATCCGTTTTGTAGACCTTTGTGAAACAATGAAAGTCATTCTGATTCATCATGTGGCGCAAACAGGGGATTATTTAATGGATTTAACAAAAGTTTAATATCACTTCAATTATTTATTGGAAACCCAGTTTACTTTTACACCAGTTGCTTTAATCTGCTCTGAACACCAGATGGGTTGTGTCTGCTTGTGTGAGTAAGATTGACATTTCCTTCTTTTGACACGGTACTCCACTGCAAGGCACACCACTACTGTACACGGGCTGAGGTTTTGTGTGGCGCGTGTGTATGTTTATTCGTATCCATCTGCGTGGTGCGCAGGAAAGGGAGAACGCCGTTCTTACTTGAGTGAGAGAGAGAAGTCATTCTTGCTGGTCTCGCTGTTCCTCACCAGGTAGCTGGCCTCCTTACACAATCTAAGTAGGGACTCAGCGTCTGTTCGGCTGATCGCTCCGTGGTACCAGCTACAAAGAACAAAGACAGAGGAGGAGGAGATGTGAAATCGGTGGAGAATGAAACTACAGAATAACAGAGATATTGAAGAGAACACATAAAAAGAGATACTTCCTTTGCCCATTCTTCCCAAGGTCTGTCGATTTTTCAATTAGGTCATTTAGCAGACGCTTTTATCTAAAGCGACTTACAATTACATGGTGCTATTACAAGGAGCAGATAGGTGTTAGGCATCTTGCTCAAGGATGCTTAGAGGTAGGCCAACTCTGGGGATTGAACCCACGACTTTCAGGCTGGAAGTCCAACACCTAGACCACTAGACTATCCTGACCCATTTTTCCCCCAAAAGCTTATTCTTGTCCAACTGAGTGTTGGCCTTGTGGAGGCCCTTTGAGACTGTAGCTGCGATTAAGGGGTAAAACAATAAGCTTGACCTCCTTCCGGAGTGCAGTGAGAAATCTATAGGGGATCATCATTTTACCTGGACTCACCCCGTCTGTGTATACAGGAATGTTTAGCATGTGCTAAACATTTGTTCACTTCACACATGCACGCAGACCAACATACACACACAATACAATATCATATAATAATCTGTATCTTCAGCATGGTCTACCACTATCACTGGTTCTCAGACTTTCTGAGGCATGACCAGCATGCCTCATAACAGCATAACGCCCATGAACATCATTAAAATGTGTGCATATTTTATTAACGATAAATATTTAAAAAGTAAATTTTTACTTTACTTTTCCACATTTTTTTTATTTTTTTTTCCATTTCCAATTTTTTGGACGCCATGACCCCACAGAAGAATCCTGTGACCACCTGGGGTGTCGCAACCCAGAGATTGAGAACCACTGTTCTAGACCAACCAATACATTTATGTGACTCACAACTGGCTCTCCAGGGTCATGGTGGGGTCGATGCGCTCCCCCATGGACGAGCTGCAGTGGTCCAGGGAGGTCATTTTGGTGTTGACCAGACACCCACTGGAGTGGCGCTGAAGTGGGCGACCTTTCCCCTCCTTGGTGGGTGACATTCGTGCCTTCTCCACACTGTCAAACTGGACTGTACGGAAGACAAAAAACGGGAAAAAACCCAAAATTTTTAACATGAAAAGCCACATAGGATACTCTTGTTGTGAAATGTGTGTACTTGTTTGTTTTGCTGTTTCCTGTTTGACAATGTTTAGGTGCAATTAGTTTTACTGCCATGCTAAGAACCTTTTAACAAACATATTGTGTGCCCCACAACCTTCAGATGGTGCTATTCAATTGTATAATGAATGTCTTCAGGGTTATATAATATAATTAAATGAAAAGCAGAGCACAAAAGAAACAAACCACCAACACTTCCTGGCGGCACAGAGCAACTCCCAATATGTACCGTTATGTTGAATGAAATCTCAGCCACACAATTCGGTGGAAATCGAAGGTTAAACTTGAAGAGCGGGATCATTTGTGCTCAACAGCACATCGGAGCTTTGATTAACAAATCTCTACAAGGCTAAATTTCCCATGAAGCGGTGAGTTTTGTGCAGACAAGGACAAATTGTTTTTGCATCTGACTGGATGACATATATACCCAATGAGAGGGTGGCAGAAATCAATCTTACCTCACTGTGTACACATCAGTACAAACATACACCCACACAAACATGTGAAAACACAACACGCACACCGTATCAACACATGCGCACACACACACACACACACACACACACACACAGGTTAATCATTAAGCCTTCCTTTCAAAACTGCCAAGGTCAACTGGGGAATTGACCGGTTTCCTTGGCAACCTCACAAGGAAGTGGCTGATTGTTTGGCAGGGCTCGGGGGGGGGGGGGGCTGTGATCATGACATGACCCTGAGAATGGCAGAGGTCGCCAAACCGCTCTACAGCCAGTCAGGAAGTGGATAAACCACTATTGATAAAAGCTAACATGAGAACAGAAAAGAAGCTGATATACATGAGAAGAAGCTGAAGAGGTCAAAAGCATCTGAGTTGCACAGGGGCAGTTTTTCTTTGTTTCCGCCATCTGTGTCCTTTCCTGGGGTTTTAATACAGGAAGGAGCTCACTGATAACTTGGTTTTCCTTTTCACTTCTAAACGTTCCATCACTCCCTAATGTCAATCTGGCTTCCAGTGTTTAATTACCCTGACTGAACACGGCAGCAGTTGCACAGACAGACCGGCACTGCGACTGTAGCAACACATCGATGAGGACGGCCCTTCACCTGTCTGGACCTTGACTTTGAGTGGGAGGATGCGATTACTCTTCACTGTACGCTAGCCTGGTGTTTACCTCTAAACTGCATGGGCTGACAGTACTAATGAATCAATGCGGACAGGTTACAACAGCGTGTCAACACCGTCATCGTCACAGTGGAAACGCCTGGACATTAAAAAGGTGTAGCTACACACGGAGAGACACGGCTAAGCAGGAATAAAAACATGTAGGAACTGTTCCTTTTGAATGCGTAATCCCACCAAAGATGTATATTTCTAATTGTCAGTGAACTGTGTCAGTGCCTTGAATGCCCCTGATGGAGTTTGACTCAATCTCAAGTAGGAACTAAATATAGGGATGCTGTGTCACCTCCGGCCACTAGGGGCTCCCCTTTCCCCTCCTTTGCATTTTGCCGCAGATTGAAGTCACTGGCCTTTACTCAAAATATAAATATGATTATTTAAAATCACTACCGTTACCTGGTCCTCTCCTGGTCCTCTCATGCGCTCTCACGGAGTCTGAAAATAACGTCAAATTGGGTAAATTGGGTAACAACTGGGTAAATTGTGACCCTAATCTCAAACTCAAGGAAACATACAGTATGACAGAGAGCCAATTAGTGATTGCCTAAGAGATCCAACAACAGGAGTTTGATATTCAGGCTAGGCAGACTGACATTGCATAAGCATGACTATGAAAGACATTTGATTATTTATTTTTATTTTTTTTAAATGTAAATTTTAACGTCGTACAACATGTTACATGTGTCTTGAATGTAGGCGTGTATGGGTGAGACGGTGTTTCCATGGTAACTGACCAAGGGAAACGGACGGAGATGTGTGTTCGCAGCCCCTCGTCTCTATCATCCCTGACATGTCACAATATGAAGACTGACAATCTGCCTCATTTGGCAAAAAGCACTACAGAAGCAGACTTCTAGGTTCTCTCCCTGATAAGTGTCAGTGTCACTGTGCTCTATGGACAAAGTGTTTGTGTGCTTGTGTGGGGACAGACAAGGGAAGGCAATGAGAGCTTGATTTGACATGAAGCTTGACTAAAATATCATTATCACCAACACGAAAGCATAATAACAAAACCTCCCAAATATCCTTCGGGAAGTTATGTTATCATGTCTTTACGTCAGCATTGACATTATGACACACTATGTGTCACCAAGGGATTGCTTATTAGTGGCAGAACGTTACACATGGTTCTCCACATACCACATCAATAAAGTGATTTGATTTGATTTGATACCTGCAAGTTACAGTTAGCTAGGGCTGCCACAGCGTGCATAAACATAGGAACGCCACCCTTTTACAGGCTTTTAACCACCAGCAATGTTAACTATGCTGACAAAACATAGAAAATGTATTTAACTGTGCTCTATAAATACAAGGTGTGGGTGTAAATTCACTTTAATAGCGTAGTTTCTCCCTTTAGCCTATCTATAGTCCACTAAATCCTTACAATAAAATCCCTTTTATTCTCATTTTATAACCCCAGTTCTACTGTACATCCATTATCACATATAGTTCTTATGCTCAAAACAACCCATTTAGGCTTCGACATGCGACAACAAAATAAATCAAGAAATCTACAATTTTCCCATTAAATTAGATTCCATACTTCCTTTATCGTCGAGTGGCAGCTTTCAGCGAGGCTTGCCTATCGACCTTTTCTGTCAGGCCCGAAGCCTTTTGAGACTGCATCGCGCTACAAGGAGAGAGTTAGCCTGACGCGAGGCTCCCAGCAAAACAAAAGCTATCACTTTATTTGCTGGAGTGTGGAGAGACCCATGTCTGCTGTGATTGCCAGCCATCTCGCCAACACTAGCTGGAACTGTCCTGATATTACGGTTTAAGGTTGGATATCACTGGGAGTCGGCCAAGCTCAATCCCATTTCATTGTGGGGAGCAAGCACTGGCAAGCACCCGCACGACAGGAGATTGGAGAGAGATTTTCCCGCAGGGGAACAAAAGCCATGAGACAGCCACACACACACATAAATGCACATGCTCATATACACAGACAGACACAAAATGGTTCTGATAATGTAAACATTTAAATGTGTGTGTGTGTTTTTCGTGTTTAATGCGTTGTTTTTTTGTTTTTGCACTCATGTGTAGGCATGTGTGCCTGTAAAGCACAGCAAATAGAGATTGTCTTTCAGATTGAACTGTCAGTCAGATGGTGACTGATGGCTGAAAGACTTGCAGCTCCCATTCGGAAATCTCCATACACAACAGCCAGACAGCCAGTCGGGCAGCGGAGAGGTTAGGAGAGAGGGAGCTGATTGGCTAAAAAAGAAAAAAAAGAAAAAGATAAACACAGGCTGCAGAGGTCAAAATGACACCAGCACAACGTGAACAAGCCTAATCAACAGCACAACAACGCAACATAAGGAAACACGGTAAGCAACAGACACAGACAGTCTTTAAACCCTTGACTAATGCAACCACTAAAATGTTGAGATGAGAGTTAGAGGCTACACACAAGAACAGAGTCAAAATGCCTCGAAGGAACATTTTGGTTCAATGGCGCTAATGTATTTGTAGAACAATAAAATGTGACTGCATAAGGTTTAAAGTGGCCAAAGGCCATGGATTCACAAGAAAGGGAACAAAAGCCTCGAGTCAAGTATATCAAACAACTAGTTACAGGCTTGTTTTCTATCCAGGCAGCATTGCTATGGACTTAAAGCTGTGTCATGCGCATGCGCGTACCGTATGCATGAGACGCATACAGTACGCGCTAAGTTCGGACCGCGTATGCGGAAGCATGCCACGGCCTTTACACACAAGTCACCTAAACACCACCTTGTCTGTGCAGCAGATTTCTCTAATTAGTCTGGCTAATTAATTATCATTTACTAATGGCACTTCTATCAAATGCGTTGATAACTCTGTGGGGGCAACAGTGCGATTGAATGACACATCTTGGGGTGAGAATTAATCTTTCCAGCTCCGACAAGTGAAATGATTAACAGGTCTGCCGCTCATTAAAATGTATGTCACACACTGAAAATAGTGCCCGACACGGAATGATACACTACCCAGGGAGGCCCGGCACCTGTAAAAATTGCTGGATTTTTATATGAATTATGATTGTGCTAATAATGATGGGGAGGGTTCCGTTATTGTATTCATCTGCAATGCAGTGGTTAAACATCTGGGAATATAAGTTCCCTTAAGTCCCCAAATACAACCCCAATGAGTTTTTTAAAATTAAATCTGCATATCTTTTAATTATTTAGTTTTTTTCCCGCAGAAACAAAAGTAGAGAGTGAGAGGTGCTCGCACAAATCAGGATAATTAATTAATGTCGCAAAACAAAGACAGCTGTTCAGACAAAGTCCTTTATTGGATTCAGTTCTCAGCTCACACTAACACAGATGCCGTTCAGTCCTGGTGTGTATATGAGCTAACCTTGATAGCTTTCCTTACACACAGACGAGGAGTACGCAAGCTATCTGGTGTTGAATGGATGACCGATGCCCTGGTGCGTGACTGAAAGTCTGACTGTGGGCTGGGGTCACGAAGGGGGCCTTGTAACTGTATTCACAGGGGTCACCGTGGGCAGCACCCCTCAATCGCCCCCTCTGTGTCTGCCACAGTGACCTTTGCCCGCAACCCCCCGGTGATGTAGAGCGGGGCTACACTGGCTCAGACACAGAGAGGATCACCTTACAGTCCGACGCCAATCTTAAACCCACTCACTTCACACAGGGAAACAGGACCTTTCCCATGGAGCTATGGGGCATAAATCATCTTCCTGCCCTGTCCTCGCCTACAGCCCACAGCAGTGTCCTTTTACATGGTGTTCCTCTAAGCCCCCTCACCGCCCCCGCCCCCTCCGCACTGTGCCAGGGGAAATCCCATTTCTGGCATTAGTTCTGCTACACATGGCCTTTGCTATTAAAACAGTAGTCACAGTATGGAGCGGTGGAATGCTTCAAACATGAGCGCGAAGCAATGGCCCTCTGCGTTATTATTTTGTCATTATATTGGACAGCTAGGTAAACATGACTAAACCTGAAATGACATCCAGGAGCCAATATCATCTTAAAAGTATTTAAGAAATCCATGTGTAGAGAGAGGCAGGCGGGGAGGACATTTGGGACGGTTATGAGTATGTTTACAGGAGGAAGTGGAGGTCACCTGGAGTGGCAATTTCCCATTCAGAAGGCAGTTCAGCACAATTAAAACTAATGAGCCTTCAGACAAAACCTGGGCTAAAGATAGCGATTTTCTGCCACATGTAATCCAGATGGAAAAGTGCATTCATTACAGGCCTAATACCCAATGTCACATCATACAGTGCTTTTGATCAATAACAACCACTCTTTCTGTGGGGTCATCCCCTGACCACTTAAGTACAACAGAATGCTGTCACATATTGTGCAGTTTAATAAGGACTGGCTCCCTTTGTAACTATAAGGCAAAATACTGTAATTTTTGCTATTATGTTTTTATTTGCTGCGGTGTCATTGAGATTAATAATGGCAGATGCCACTGCCATCGCCCCCAAATGCTATTGATTAGCAGTGTTGGACATAACGCATTACAAAGTAATGCATTACTGTAATCACATTATATTTGTCTGTAAGGCAGTAAGGCAGTAGTGGTCTAGGTGTTGGACTCCCAGTCAGAAGGTCGTGGGTACGAGCCCCAGAGTTGGCCTACCTGTAAGCATTCTTGAACAAGATGCCTAACCCCTATCTTCTCCATGTAATAGCAGCATGTAATTGTAAGTCGCTTTGGATAAAAGCGTCTGCTAAATGACCTAATTATGTAGTTACTTGCAATTGAGCCTTGTTTTCACCACAACATTTTCTGTGCTCATTGTGCTGGATTTTACTGACTTTGCTGTCAGCTTTGTGGTATTATTTTATTAAAGAGCGTAATAGAAAGATCATGTGAATGTTCTCCTTATTATGATAGGGATTTGTGCTGATATGTAAGGTTTAATGTTGTATTGTTTACTGGCAATTACGTGACAATGTATCTCAGAGGACGTTGCGGAGTAACACAAAAGTAATGTAATGAGCTGTGTAACAAATTTCTTTCTGCAGGAAGTAATGCATTCATTTTTATAAAGTAACGAGTAATGTGTAATGCACTACTTATTTTGAGTAACGACCCCAACACACAAGCTCTATAATCAGCCAAGCAAAGTGGATGTGAAATGAATAAGATAGAGGCAAAATATGAATTTGAACCGATAGATATTACAATTTGTATGAAGACAGAACAAATCAATCTACTAAATAGGACCAAACAAAACAAAAAATGGGTTGATGCTTGGATAAAATGGTTGTATTCAAAGCAACGGGACGGGGCGGGAGAAACGGATAAACGTATAGATGAAGGAACGACGTAACCGATGCATAAAGAAAAAAAAGGATGGACGGACAAAACCGAGGAGGATTTGTCGGGAGAGACGGCAGGTTTGGGGGGGGGGGGGCGGTTAACACCAACACCCACCGTGGTGGTGCTGGTCACATGCCGTCTGTCCTGGCGAGGCCTGGGACGCTTGCAACGGAGACTCCAGCTCCTCCAGCAGAGGAGGACTGCTGTTGAGCTGGCCGACCGGCGGGGGCCACGGCAGGTCCTTGATCACTTTAATCTCTACTGCAAGTGTGGCCCAGGTCACCAGAGGGAAGACGGTGAGGAGGAAGAACAGACAGGAACGTGAGATGGGGGAGGAGGAAGAGGAGGAGGAGGAGGAGAGAGGAAAAGAGAGAGAGCACGGAGGGAGAGCAGTGGATAATGGGAAGACGGGACGCACAGAGTTAAAAAGAGAGAGGAACAATGTCGAATGGATACGCGAAAAAACAGATTCATACCACAGATGGAGGAGGAGAAAAATACACACGGCTGCGATAAGGAGCTGGTTATTCATCACCGGAACCAGTCTGAGTTAGAGAGGACTAGAACAGGAAGGAGTAAAGCTGGAAAAGAAGGAAAGTTAGTTCAATTCCAACGGGACCCAAACGCTGGCACTTCACCTCCTCTCAAAACACGTCTATGGTCCCTTTTAAACCCGGGGTCCACGTCGAGAGACTTTATCCCTACCCAGGGACCAAAGCTGGTTAGAGCACGCTGGCACTCCAGTGATGCATAGACACCACCAGCAACATATCTACTGAGCTGAAGGGAGGGGGAGCACACAGTTAGGGCCCCCGTAATAAAATAAACAGCATTGTAGACAATATTCCCTACTAGCACAACCCTCGGAGTGATCCATCCTGGCAGTGGGCACCCTCCAGCATCCCCCCTCTCCCCGACCTGTCCCCCTAAATAACATATGCCCAGATGGGGGTATTGCCAGGGTAAATCGAGAGCTAGCGCAACAGCAAATCTGTCACGGAGAGTGGGCCACTTGTTTAATAGCGGAGGATATTTAATAAATGTGGGGATGGAAAGGGGAATTTTTCTTTCCCCCTCCCGTCCACAAGAAAATGGTACGGGTCTCGGCTAAATAAAGAAACATGGTACAACAGTAGGAGAGTTTTTGTGTGCTCAGGTTTGTGCATGGGCGTGTACAGTATGTGTGTGTGTGTGTGTGTGTGTTGGGGGGGGTCCCTATAGTAAATATGAGACCCTAGTGATTTGTTTTAGCGGCGGAGACAGAGTATTTGTCATAATAAAGTAGTAGAATAGGCCTACAGTACTGTATATGTTATTGTGTTTAAAAAAATACTATTCTGTAAGTGTAAGGGGTTCCATATTAAAAAAACAATAGTTTAAATGAGTTTCAGTGCCGAGAATTTGTTAGAGGCGTCTCATTTTTAAATGGTGAATATCTCATTTCGAAATGAAAGTAATTTTGCGGGAGTGAAACCTACAGAACCTTAAACAGATACCCCTGAAGAAAGAAAGCAATTGCACAAATCCTCATTGTCAGTTCAAACATTAACTGATATGTTATTTCGGTTGTCCATGATAAAAGTAGACACATTGCGGGATGGTCACAATATTAAGGACTTTCGGCAAAACAACACTGGACATGCTAATGAGAAGTTATATTGGTGAACTAGATGAAGGGATTAAACTACAGAGCACAGTTTGCAATATTAAAGAGCTGGGCCTGTGATAGCTGGGTCCTAAACTAAAAAGAGTTAGCTGGTGGGAACGTTTGCTTATTGGCACTTCTGATAGGCTAACCTGCTAATGAACTCCAGCTAGTGACCAATGGAGCGGTGGGTTGGTTCCTCAGGGAAAGAAGTTGGACAGAGACAGTGAGGTTGGACAGAGGGCAGAGAAGAAATAATATAACTTTTCCATTTCAGGGTGAAGTAGGGGACTCTCTTCCTATGAGATTAAAGGCCTAATTCTCATTTCACATTGCAGATTAGCGTGTAATTGTTTTCGGGGGAGCAGAAGGTTGCTTCCACTTGCGGCTTCACTCTGGTAAGAGGAGGCGATTCAGGCAAAGCCACAGATTCGCTCAGTGGCACCATTTGATAATAGCATGTGGCATTTTGGAAATGAACGTATACTGATTCAATAGGCAGGTGGGGCACATCTTAAACCTCGGGGCGACTGGTTTCTCCCTCAACTTCTAATGTATTCAGAATGGCTGTCAGCCCCAAGGCTCTTCTGAATAAGTAGTGGCTCCAGATCCCGTGATGTAGCACGGATGAGTGCATCTAGGTCTCGTAACGTTGCTCTAAAAAGACCTGGTTATGCATTTTTTTCTGGGCTAGGGGGACAACAGGGGGCAACATCATACACAGGGCATATTGCTTTACCAGTGTGGTTTCCACATATATGAATATATATGTGTACAGGTGTACAGATATACAGACATTATGGGCTGTGCTTGAGGAAGCTCGAGCCATTCTGCGGCTGCATCTTCCAGGAAGTAGATCGCTCTCGAAAAGACAACAAGCTGTCACAACTTAATGAAGACGCACTGACAACAGGCAGAGCTCCATGACTGAAGACGCCATTAGGGCATTTTTTTTTTGTGTGAGGAGCAGAAGCCTCATTTACCGGAGCTGAATAAGGGACATCACTGCACACTGACTGCATTTACACCAATATGTTGTCTTTCATTAGCATAATACCAGACCATATCGGCACACAATGCATGCTGTTGAGGAGGAGGCAGTAAGATGGATGGTAGGGAAAAAATTCTGTTCTAAATGAACAAAGCTTCTGTCAGTCCAATTTACTTTTATTTATTTTAATTTATTTAACCAAAGAAATCTGTGTCAGGACTTGCTGGAATGTAATAGCAAATATGTTATGGAAATCATAAGAAAAGCGACTGATGATGATTCACAGGGGAGGCATGTGTTCATGGCAGCTTGGGATACATACTGTAGCATCCTACATGCTCTGGCTAGCCTGGGTGTCATTCGGTAGGTCAGTATCCTTTAAGATTTAGTGTAACCACACTTAAGCGGATCACGCGTTCAGTCCTCTTTTCTGCGTTGGCATGTTTTGTTCCTTGAAAGAACGAGAGAGAACACCAACGACTCTGTGTTTGGAGGCCATTGTCGCTGCGGGAGTCGGCCTATTTTTAAAACAAGGTATTTGTTTACTCCGATTTTTCATTAGCCTGTGGCACTCAGTCAACATAAAACAGATCTGCAGCATATATCATCAGCCACACTTGCTTCCACCAGCGCCATTTAATTTGGCTCTGCTTAATTTGACTGGCTAATTGCATGCATATTCAAATCACGTTGGTATATTGCGATGTTTATGCGGAACATTATAAGCAGAAGTACCCAGTAAACAAAAACATGCTCTTCTGAAGGTGTGTCAGTTCCATCGGCACTGCATTATAAAACAACAAGTGTGGGCCGCTTCAGAGGAGCTCAAATGCCACTTCATATTGTTCCATACTGTCATATGGCCATATGGTTATATTTAAAATATGAAAGTGACGCAGCAAGCGAGTGATGCGGAGGAGAGATGACAGCCGGCTGTATGTCGCACGGTTCTGCCCAAACCAGGCGAAGGGGGAGATGGGCGAGGGACAGCTGGCCAGCAGGGGGTTACTACGGGGCTCACAGCTCTGGCAGGGCGCTGGTTCTGTATGTGTGTGGTCAATATGTGCGAGTGAAGATAAGAGGCATTGCTGTGCTCGCTGCAAGATAGGCAGACACATTTGAGGCTCATGAAAGAGGGCTGTCAGGAGGGTTATCAGAGCTGCCGGTTCCAAGGCAAAAAAAATGGCGGCCCGACAGCCAGGTCAGCCAAGCGGGGGGAGGGAGAGAGAGAGAGAGAGAGACAGAGAGACACAGACAGACAGACAGACAAAAGTCACAAGAGACGCCCTCACGCCCCGCAACAGAAGCTGGCTGTGCCCGCGTGCAAGAACCCAATAGCACACTGCAAGTGAGTTCATTATTTACTGTGGAACATAAGAGTTGAGCCCCATGTTTCAGGGTCATTAGGCCCCGAAGTTTCATTTAAAAAAAAATACATTAAGGGGGATGTCTCGCGCTTCAAGACGGGGCTCTGACAGAGCCTTCTGTTATCTCCTGGGTTAAGTGCACAGTGTCCTCCTGGCCAGGAGCCAAACGACTGGAGTTTTCAGCCCAGTGACACGGGGGCCACGAGATTAAGTAATGCTGGCCCTCCACGCCATTTTGGCTGGGGGGACGGCTCAGATTTCCAGTGGCAGCCTGTCCATGTTTGGGGTGTGTGTCGCCATGTTTACACTGGTGATGAGTGCACATGAGTGTTTCCCTACATATGTTCACGCAGGCAGCACACACACACACACACAGTATCCCTCTCTGGTCAAATCCTAATACATCATCCTCACTCCTCACATTCTGTCTCATCCATCACACATTGTGTGTGTGTGTGTGTGTGTGTGTGTGTGTGTGTGTGTGTGTGTGTGGGGCTATCTGTAGCTCAC
>JAOEHI010035584.1:34509-91408 GCA_025447815.1 Percopsis transmontana | reverse complement strand
TTTTGGGGTGAGAGAGAGAGAGAGAGAGAGAGAGAGAGAGAGAGAGAGAGAGAGAGAGAGAGAGAGAGAGAGAGAGAAAGACAGACTGTGAGAGCGAGGGAGTGCAAAAGTGAGAGGGGGAGTCAGAAAGACAAAAGTGAAGGTGCGGCAGAAACAGATCAGGAACAGATGGTGCGATATATGGAAGCGTGAAGCCTGGCAGCGGGATGAAGAAACAAAAAAAGAAAAAAACAGTAGTTCTCAGGTGCCGATTGGGTCTGGCTGTTAGATAAAGGCAGCTGAAGCCAGCAGGCAGGCAAGTCACTGAGTGACAAAGTGGAGTTATTTCTCTACACTGCCAAAGAGCCAGCACTCATGGGAGGCCGGCAGACTCCTAGATCTGCATCACGTAATACGGAAACAAATGAAGAGTGATAGGCAAAAGGAGGGTAAACAGGGTGAAAAAGAGAGGAGAAGGCAGGTAGACTTGTGTCTTATTGAGGCTCCGTTCATAATAAAGGCCCACCTGTGATGGAAGACCAACACACTATGTTGGCAGAACTTGCAAAGGGAATATGCCAGGTACTACAGTTAGAGATGTATTACCCTGAAAGTGATTTCGACACCAAAAGTTTAATACTAAATACAATTAGTCAAAAAATGGGAATTGTTTGTATGTCTATCGTATCAATATATGAGGAAATTGCATCAAATTTGATGAAATTACGCTATATTTACTGGTTTTATTAATAGGGTAAGGTGTATGACTTTGAAATTATGTCACAGTACATAATTTTAAAGTTACACTCCTTGATTTGTTTGGTTTGACTCAGAGTGCATGTCTCTCTCTCCCCTGAATGCTGAGTGGCTGACACTCCTCTCTACTCCTCCCCCTGTAAAGCTCACACGAACCCCTAACCCCTACACATAAACAGTGAGTGGGGCTGAAGGGGTTATAATGCAATCAATGAGTGTCCCTTTAAGTGATACTGATTAAATAGAAATCTTTTTCAAATTTTAAATTCTTCGCCTTGCTAAATTACTAACTGAGAATGTATTGTGCTAATGTACAGTAGATGACCATGGTTAGAGTGCAGACAAGACATGCTAGAAACTATGTTAAGGTGCTTAGGTTCAACATTACCTTCTCCAGTAGGTACCCAATAACCAGAAAGCCTTTTCCTCCCAACATCTGCTCCTGCATGGCCACAGAGCTCTTCAGTAGCTCCACCAGGAAGGCGAGGAGAGTGGCACTGCAAAATAGAAGTGTGCAATCACTCACACAGGGATGAAAGTCCAAGCTACCAGCAGAAACCCGGATCTATTGTGAGCCCGCTAGGCAGTTAAAGTTATTCACACACACACAAAAAAACAGATGCAGCAGCAATGTGGACACAGTGTGGAAAAGGCAGGGAGAACGAGAACGAGAGAGAGAGAGAGAGAGAGAGAGAGAGAGAGAGAGAGAGAGAGAGAGAGAGAGGAAGAGAGCGAGAGAAAGAGAGAGAGGGAGTTCTAAACCAAGGTCATTTTCAGAGGACATCAGCAATCAGCTGGGAACTCTATAGCGCCATCACTTTTCATCCCTCTTCAACTCTTTTCAATGGCATGTGCTGTGTGTTTTCTAAGAGGGGCTGGGGAGGAAGGCATCTGGAATGTTGGTGGGGGTAACCGCTTCATTAAAGGGCAGTTTGGGTCTTTGTTGCGGGGTCCCTCGGCTAAAGCCTTTTGGTGGCTGATTGACAGCGTAGCTCTGTGACGTTTTTTTTTTTTTTTTTTTTTAAATCTGCTTTCCCTCACATCTTCCAGTGGGCTGCACTCCAGTGCCACAGCGCTCAGCGACTAACACAATCACCCGCTTGCAGACTCGCTCGTGGACAGCCACACAATGACACACACTCTGTCTCTCAGTTGGCCTGCATTTATGTACATCTCTCATGTGTCTGCTTCCACACACCCCCATTGTCTTTCCGTCGCTCCGTCGGTTGCAGCCTGACAGTAATGGATCCAGTGTAAATTACTCATACTAGGGCCTCCATCCACCTCCATCCATCCCCAGCTGATGCTTTTCTACAAATATGGCCTCTCGCCGACTACCTTTATCTGCACACAATATTCCCTCTCTTAGTGGCTAAATCTAGATTTTGGCCTCAAATCCCACATCATATTTGGAATAAGGCCTCATTTGGAACATGGAAGGAGAAAATATTGCAGCAGAGCTTTTTGGATGTGCATTTAACACGACAACACGTGACAACACGTGACAACACGTGACAACAAGGAGATTGACCACTTCATCAGCGCTAAGCATTCACATCACGGCAGGCGCAGAGTCATAGCAGATATTTGGAGCTCCCTGTTCCAGAGGCAGCCATGGAACTCCCCCAGCAGCCCAGCAGGCTAAGCCTCTAGTAGCACTTAGTTTAAAAGGCCAGGTCGCTAAGGACAGGACAGGACAGGGCAGAAGATACAAGAGTTGTGGCAAGACAAAAGCAAGAGAGGGAAAGAGAGGGAAAGAGAGGGAGTGGGGCAGATAAGACACGAGAGGCAGTTGGCCTGGTGCGGCTGGAAGGCCACCCCAGTGGTGATCTAGTCAAGCTGATGTGGCTCAGCTAAAACAGGATTAGGGGAAAGCTCTGATTGCATTGGTGCCATAATGGGAGACTTTGGACTGTCCAACGCTGAATGGCTGGGATGAGAGAAGCAGATGGCGGAGAGGAGACCTGGTGCTCGATGTTGGATGACCCTAAGGCATATTGGCCAGAAGCACTACAGATTGTGTAGAGTACTGTATCTGAGTAGCTTAAAAATAAGGCTTTTAAAGTGTTAAAACAGTTTGAAAGTGTAGCTATTGCAGTCACAAATTTAAAAACAAATAAATAACTGCCTAGTTCGCTACTATTTACTAGGGATGGGGGGGGGAAATCGATTTATGTGAGGATCACGATACTGTGCCTTATTGCATTAGCTTAAATAATAATGGATTAGCCTGCCGTCTATTCATGAAACCATTTTCATTTCTCGTTTTTTCCATTATCTGGTGTCGCTATGCAATATTCACAAGAAAATTACATTAAGCTGCAGATAGCTAGGGACATTTTTTATGTTAAATAGCCGTTACCCGAGAGAATGGAGAATAGGGAGAACCAAATATAACCGCCCCATTGGCCCATGAACTGTCCATACGCTGATACTCAAGGACACAAGGATACAAAGAGATTATTTAACTCTTACTTACAGTGTCACTGAAATACAATAAACTCAAACGTTCTAGATTATATCTTCTATGCACCTTTATTGCATGCAGTAGAGAAGTGTATGTAAGGAGAACAATATCTGCCACCATCTGTCACCATTTAACACATTCATACCATACAAAGACCAAACTCTGCCAAACTCTGCCAAACTCTATTCAAGCGGCAATGAATGTTGTAATTTTGACCTTTGCTGTGTTATCATTATACTACTGTGGCAAAGGTAATCAAACCCCAAAATGTCAATTGCAAGGAAATCTAAAATATGATAATTTCTGTCACGGTCTCTGCCGCAACTCGTGAATTTTCCTTGTGTTTCTCTGTGTTTCCCTTTTTGCCCGTGCTCCTCTCTCCCCTTGTCTGTCTCTCTGTGTGTTTGTGTGTCTTGTGCACTGTGGGCGTGGCGCTGCTTTCTCTCCTGGTCTTGATCGACCAGTCCTCCCTCACACATGCTCCAGTTCACACTCTTTCCGGAAATCATCTCATCAACGACACAATACCTCTACCCTGGTTCTCCAGCCACTCATTGCCAGATCGTTTCGTGGTAGCACCACTGTGCCAGCTTTCTAGCCTTCTATGTTTATGCTTGTTCCTACCGAGTTTCTGTCCTCGCGTACTAACCTCGCCTTCCCTGTGTACAGGACCTCACCTGCCTGCCTGCCGCTATTCAAGCCCCTGTCGCTCCAGCGCCTGCATTCTCGTACGGTTCCCTGCCTGCCTCGGATATCTCCTGCCCCGATCTCTTCACCCCAGCTCGTCTCCTGCCGAGTCTGCCCTGGACATCTCCCGCTCCACTCTCGCCACCCCCATCTCCCTGTTTCTAGTCTAAATAAACCTTTTGAAAAACTTATCAGTAGTTGTTTGTTGTCCGCTTTTGGGTCCAAACCTGCAAACTTAACAAATTTCGTACATTTGGAATATAACTTTAAAGTATATTGGCTTTTTTGTTTTCAAGTAATCTAGCAAAGTAATCAAGCAAAATAACTTGCTTGATTACTTGATTTTTCCAAATAAGTAAAAGAATACGTGGATGTGCTTTTTTTTTTGCTGAACTTACCATACGATGGTCTCTACTTGGCTGTCGTTCATTTGATGGTAGTCCAGCTGGGCAAAGAGTGGAAAGAGAACTTGGATGCCCCCGATGGAGTGGAGGGCACTGTGGATGGAGTGTGTCACAGTAGCTTTCACATCCTGAGGGCAGAAGATTCATAAGCACGAGCAAACATTACAAGGTACAGTATACTAAGTTAGACTGACCCTCATGCAATCGCAAACTGTGTCTAAAACTTTACAGTTCAACACTAAAAACAGCAAGGCCAATAGCAGCTTCTACTATAAAGCATGAATTGGATAGAAGTTAACTTCACAAACTGATCTTTACACCCAGTCAAATATAGACTAGATTGTGAAACCCACATTTTTACCACGTTTGGAACCCAACTGTGAATAATAGTCCAAGTGGTTTGGGGGGGTGCCCCACAATGCCTGTTCTACCTTCCATTAAAGGGAACAATGTGCTTGTCTTGGTGTTTAGCTGACTGACCTGTAGCATGAGGGCATGAGGTGAGTGCACAAAGATGGAGGCATTTTCTTTGGGGGAGGACTCCAGGCACAGCTGGGCGTCTGTAGCCTTGGCATTGTAGGTGAAGGCGATAGAGCTGGCCAGCTTGCCGTCATACAACACCTGTTTGTGATGCTCTGCTAAGTGGATGTCACTCTCTGACTTGAACTTGAAGGTGCTCTGGAATTGGAGAGGAAAAGCAGAGTCTCGGTGAGAATATGCGTTCAACATTCTTAATTGGTACTGTATGAAAAAAAACATTGCCAATTGTCCTTATCCGGTGTCAAAAGATGGATTTGGAATTGTTTCCAAAGTAATGGTGATTGTATAACTGCTGCAAATTGTGTGAAAATAATTCTTATCTAATCTAAAATGAACTTTTTTATATTTACACAACTACTGTACATGTTTCCTGAATTATTATGTCATAATTTGTCATACTTGTTTGGTAGAAATGTTAAATTAGAGAGCACAAGTAGAATTCATAACTGAGATAGGAATTTTACTAATCTCATTCACCAAAGGGAGTACAATTTCTAAAGCCAGTATAACAATATAGATTTTTTTTTCTTCTAATTTGATTTGATTTTTACCTTGGTGATTGTATCTATGACTTTGAACACGTTATGAGTAAGTATTTAAGACAGATCCTTTTGAAGGAATGTCTAAAGCTTATTTAAGGCATGGTAAGGCATGGTGAGGCCCACCCCCACTGGTTCAATAACACATTCATTACGGTTAACATAATAAATTGCTGATCGATAACGGACTAAGTCCGAGTCTTAATTTACACATTCCATTAGCTGTTGGCAGAACAGTTCGATGAATGCATCGATGCATGGCGAGTGGATAGTGATATCAGGTATTCTCAACGTCGGGCTGAATAATAATTGATAAACTTCCCGTCCTCTTCTGCCAAACTGATGCCAAGATAAAGATAAAGATAAAGATAAAGACAGACATGGGAGAGTGTTGGAATACCCAGCAGCATCTACAGGGCCTGTAGACACTGTTTCATTGAGAAGATAGATGTTCTGTAACAAACGCAGACAGGGGCCATGTACCAAGCTTACAACCTTTCTAAATCTAAGCTGTTTGTTTTGCATGAGGGGGCCATTGAAAACCATACATTTGCCCCCAAGCCACCGCTCCCCCAACGCATTCCACCGTAAAATTGCGTACTGGCGGTCAAATTGACAGTGGGCCGCTGGCACTGGCAAGTCTTGCCACCGTTTGATACAGTTGTGATTTAGTCTCCACCGAAGACTTCACACCTCATAATGTAGTCCCTTTCAGTAGTTCCTACTTGTAGAACCCAATAGACGCCGAGGCAAGGCAAGTAATGACAAGCTGCAGTGGCACTTCACTACGGAGCCCTGCTGCAGTGTGAAAATAATGGTCTCACGGTGGTTAGCAACCCCCTGTAGCATGAGAGCATCAGTTCACAGACCAGCCAGTGGACCAGAGCACATGGCACAGCTGCCCGAAAACCTTCCAGCAAAGAAGGCCGCCAAGGCTCTCAAACATAAGAGTGTGTACTTGTGCCTCTAAAAACAAGCTACACAGACAAAATGATTTCAAACGAATGCATTTATAAACAATAAGGAGGAATGTACTGTAAACCTATACAAATCTAAATTATTAGATTGATTAGACATCAGTTAGGGTCAAGTTCATGCAGCAAGCATGCAAATATCATTCAGACATTTTATTACAAATTAGAAATGTAGGCTACTCGTTTACTATTCATGTAGGCTATTCATTTACTTTTCAGTCATTCTTCCAGGTTGAAGGTGGGTGGTGTTTTAATGTTAATACTGAATGCAGAAGAACAATTGCTCAATAATTTGTATGTTGTTATAGCACAATGGTGGTAGAATAAATTAAATCAGAGCAGAAGTCAGATTTCTTCCTTGCAGCTATGCTGTTTGAACGAAGGCTATTTTTGCTGTTTATTTAAAATGGATGCAAAAGGAATAAATGAGACTAGATCCTTTGGGGATGGATTAATGAAGTGCTGCTCTATTGGCAGCTTGGCATGTTCCGACGGTAGGGCAGCAGATTGGTGGGACACCTGATCACTTATTAACTGCTACCCGCTGACAGCAGAAAAGTGGACCTAACCACTTACAGTGAGCCTTCAAAAAAGGGGGCATCTAAATTTTGTTAAACCCTAGACTATGTAGATTCTTTCTCTCAACGATAGGTCCTCCCGCAGATGTCAGCCATGAATGAATCCCTCGTAACTGAAACAGAGTTCCTATCCAAAGTCATGATAAAAATAAAACCTTATTTTTACAATTTGGATAGTTTTAATCTAACCTTATCGCAACACGTAATGACTAATAAAAGTGTTTTGTGATATTTCATATAGTAATTAACTAGTAATTAGTAATTAAGTATTTAACATAAACATAAATGTTAATACCCAACACAAACTCTTTATGTAAATGTTATTGTGGTAGGGAGCAGGGATGGGCAGTATTTCTGTTACATGTATTTAAAATACGTATCTGAAATACAAAATAGTATTTTCCATGGTCCGCCACAAACTCGCACATTGAGCTTTCCTGGGCTCTTGGGTGACTTCTAAAAATAAATAAAAAACGGCCATCAAAGGGAAATAGGCTTTTTTGGGGGGGCTGGGGGCTTTGTGCCACCTCCAGGAGAACAGAATGAACAATAATTTGCCCAGACTTGTTTCAGAGGCATGACGAACCTTGACAAGTTAACTGTAACTTGATAAGCAATACTGTGTTGTGATTAAGAAATAGGCTAGCAAGTATATCTATCAACCATAAGACTGAGATTAGTTACTATCCAGATAGTCCCGATAACACAGTGTCAAAAAAGGTGGCAAGACTTTGGCCCATGCCAAATGTCATTTTGACTTCCAGTGCGGTGACTTGGGGACAAATCGCCAACAATTTGGTCTGAAAGATGTTGACTTACAACCAATTGCCATGTTTGAGGTGGTTCCCTATTGTTGTTTGCACCCTGTGTTTAACGGGAGCTGTCCTATGTTTCATTAAAACTGCTGTTACCAAACACATCAGTTCAATGTTGTCAATGCAAGTTAGGCTATAAAGTCATTTTCTACATATACTACAAAGATAAGTTCGATAAACATATATTCCAAATATGATAGGTGTATCACAACCCCTATCATATTTGGTAGCATAGCAATCGCTCTATCTCCTCCACTCCCTCCCTCAAGGCACCACCCTTGACCGGTGTTTCATCCATTAGCCCATGACATTTCGGGAGGGCTCGACAGGAGAAACAACGTCCTGGAAGTACTCCACGCCATCCACCACTCAACTCAACACACCACCCCGTTGCCAGCCCTGTCACCGCTCAGTTCTTTAGATCCAGAGCCACCTGGATGCTGCTTCTGCCTGCTTGCTGATGTCTTCTACCAGTTAGAGCGCCCTCCAGAGTGATTGACTGATTCCGGGCTTTTAATCTCTCCCAGCGGTACTTCTTCAGCTTGCGCTCGTGGGCCTCCTCCATACCTTTCTTTCCATGGCACTGTTGGCTCAATGAGAAGCACCCGTTTCGTACCTCCAGACCAGAGGATAATGTCCGGTCTGAGGCTTGTGTGGGTTATCTCCTCTGGGAACTTGAGCCGTTTCTTGAGGTCTGCCCTCATCTCCCAGTCGCTTGCCGATCCCTCTGCTCCTGGTCGGCACTGCTGCGTTCTCCCCTAGCCGGAGGAAACTGATCACTCGCGGGCTGGTAGTGAGTGCTCTTGGTTTCGTCCTCACTTGCTCCAAACCAGTGACCAACTGGGCAAGAATCTGTTCGTGCCGCCACAGAATTACATTTATCTGATTATGGTGGCATCAGGGATATATTTCAGACGTATATATTTCTTCTTCTATAAAAAGATATTGCTTCCATGCTTTGTCACTTGATTAGTTGAACTAACTGGGCTGGTGAAAGAATAGGTGAAATGGGCCTACAGTGTAGGTTTGCAAACTTATGTTATGCTGCCTTGACTGTGTATTTTTTGTATTTTTGAAATACAAAGATACTGTAGATTATTTTGATACATTGCCTGGCTGCCGGATTTTGTAGTTCATAATAGATTTTGATGTATTTTTACCCATCCCTGGTAGGGAGGAGGGACGGCATAGTTCCAGGGAGTTAGCATAGCTACTTACCTTAGCCTAATTAGCTGCAGCTGTGTATATGGTCCATTTAATGAATGGCAACAAAGTTGTAACAGAGTTGTTGTACTGACAATTTGAGTTTTAAGCCCTCATGTGGACATACTTTATGAGAATGAGATTTATATATATATATACATTCTGTATATATATATATATATATATATATATATATATATATATATACATTGTATGAAAAAGGAACTTCTGGTTGACAGTTCCCACGCCATGCTGTTAGTGATTCTCCAACAGACACTGCTTAAAGTACGGCGCAGACGAATTTGTCTTTTTTCCCGATCTGACTCACAGGGAGTCTTCCTGACAGCTCCATAGATTAAAACAGACACAATTCTTGTCCTCTGGACAGTGTCTACAATGGATCACCAATCAAAAGGACTGACATCTCCCTGGCCAGCCTGTGCCGTGTGCCGGTCACCTGGCTGGCAGTATCTCATGGCCACCAGCAACTCCTATCACAGCTTCATCCAATTGCCTTCTCAGAGGGCCTTCTTCATTATTTCAAGCAATCTGGAGTGTCACTCACACACTGTTGTGTGCTAGCTCTATGCTTGAAGGTCTGGGATGATAATTAAGAAGGGAAACAAAAAGTCACCAGCAATTAGAGGAGAGATCAAATGAAAGCCTCTCCAGGGAATCTCCAGGCATTCATGAACCTGATTGCTGTGTAAGGAATTCCTCTCACACAGCACTCACTTCATCCACTACATAGACTTGTCATTCCACTGCTTTGTTCAGGGTTAAATGCATGAATATGAAACAGATAAATCCACATGCAGTGACAAAATAAAATACCATAAAGCATTAAAAGTCCAGTCATGGTTGCCAATGGTGAACATTAACACTAAAGGTTGTCTTAACATACAGCTGTACAACAGTATGATTGCCTTTTAAAAGCAATTGCAGGAATATAGAGTGAAGAGTTGGCTTTAACAGATATAAACTTCTACTTCTGTGGACAGTGGTGGTAAAATAATATACCAATGGAGATTTAAGTGTGTGTAAATTAAGGATCAAGCAGGAGAAAAAAATAGACAAGATAACCATTGTGAATTATAGAGCCTACTGCATAGGTCAGGTTTTTTAATTTGCTTTGGTCTTGTGTGGGTTAGCAAAGGAGCTCTACACCTGCTGCAGCTGATAATCAAATCCCCATCAATGCTTGGTGCTCTCCTTTATGTTTCGTGACATTATTTCTCAGGAGTGGGAAATGTATGCAGCCATTTATCTGAGTGGAAAGGCATAGCTCCCAAGAAAGAGACACAAGGCAAGGAAAATGCTTTGAGCATTGATTTCACAGCCTGATAGATGATGCAAATTGCTTGCATGTAATCTAATTCAGCCAGTTGAGCACATACCTTATAGCCTGGTCCTAGCTGATGAATTGCAAATATCTGTGCTGGATTGAGCGCTTCGCTGAACACATAGACAGCCCCAAGCTGTCCGCAGAATACTCTGTTAGCGTCTGCTGTCTCTGAGGAGCCCAGGAAGCATTTATCATAACTCTGAGGAAGAAAAACACAAGTACACGTCCTCAAGGTTTCATGATAGGATAGCTGAGTGAAGTGACAATTAGTCAGAGGAAAACCTGCGATAAGATTTCAACTGCACGATAATAAAGAAATGTTGCGTTGTGTGTCCGCAGGTTCTTTCAAAATAAACTGCTGAAGTGTTGGCTTTAACAATATTACAACCAGCCTGAAGGAAGTCCAAATATTTTAGTAGTGGCTGATTTGCTATAATTAAACCATCCAGATCCCCTCTGGGGGTTTTCATCTTCTTTCATTATCCCGCTTGACAAGCACTTACTGAAGCAAAAATTCTGGTTCTGATTTAGAAAGATGGCACAATGACAATCTAAACCTCCTGTGAAACCTGAGTAATTTTGGTACCTAATTTACAACAACACCAGCTAATTACGCAAACAGTAATGGGAAACTATACTGCATCACAAGGCTAAACACATACAAGGCTTACAAGGCAAAAAAAACACTAGCTTAATAGTGCAGAAAGCAACATTAATACAGAAACCTCAAATAACAGTTAATAATTGACATTCTTTAGAAAAGAAATTTAGGGTTCTAATAACACGGGGGGTAGGATAGTCTAGTGGTGTAGGTGTTGGACTCCCAGCCAGAAGGTCGTCTAACCCCTATCTTCTCCATGTAATTGTAAGTCGCCTTGGATAAAAGCATCTGCTAAATTTCCTAATTGTAATTGTAACACAATGGAGGAGCATGATGAAAAAATAGCACGATGAAATATCCCTGAATGACAAAAAATGTTGTGATTGCTGAAAAATCAATGGAATAGTCTAGGTTTAGCTAGCCACAATGATGGTTAGCTTTTGAGATTCAGAGGATTTCTTCCTGCATATGAAACTATTCTGCCTATTTGTCACTCTCCTCTATTCCATCTCTCTGACAAATGCATATCCAAATTCAGCTTTTGAAGAAGAAATATTAGCTATACTCAAAATCAACCTCAAAGAGGTAAAGCTAATTTCTCTCATTGAATACTGTCAAAGATTTCTGTGGTAGTAAACAGTAAAACAGGAAATGGAGACTAGAAAGGAGTCTTACATCATTTGTGTTGACGTGCCATGCCATGTCTCCATACGAAACCAGTTGTCCGTTGACGTAGCATCGGATTTCACTGTTCCTCCAGCGGTTGTAGATGTGAACTATACTGATCATGTACCACTGGCCGTGAATAAAAGGTCAGATTAGTGGTTGATTTATATTTAGCACTAAGAAAATGAGACTAGACTAAAATGTTTGTCTTTTCTCTTAGTAAGGTAAGTAGAGCTGTAACGGTAAAGGATAGACAAAGCTTTGTAATATAAAAGGAAAGGTAAAGTATCTTTGTGACAGAGAGTGTATTTGAAATAGTGTCTTTTCTTTTGATAAATATTTAACTAAAACTAAATGTTTATTATTATTTTATTTTATGAAGACTATATGCCTTTGTATAACAAACTGAAACCATAGAAATTGACTATATTATTCAATCATTTATAATTTAGTAATCATTTTGTTCATGTTGCATTCATAAAGGACACTGATCAATACATACAATGAATTAAAGTTACATTTGATAAAATATAGTTAAATAAATACATATCTCACTTGTAACTCTGTGGCTCCCAGGTGTAATGTGAATGCTCTAATTGTATGACACATGCCTTGAGCTAGCTTGCCTTCTCTACAGAGACAGGTTTACTGACATCTCACGCTAGATTAACTTCCATTTGCTCATCTGCGTTTTACACCTGTAAGACTCCCCTAGGGGTCTCACCCAGTTCGGGCCTATCTATCCACTAACAACCCCATAATGTCATAGAGGCAGTGAAAAGAAGGGAAAAAGGGAAGGAGTAGCCAAAATTTTACATTCTTCCCCAGCTTACAACAAACTGAACAAAAATATAGCTGATACAAGAAACCAACTGATAATATAGTTGCTTGTTAGTTTTATCTGAATTTTTGAAACAGTTTCCTAAACCATCTAATCATATTTCTTCTGTTAAATGTTCAGAAGGCAACTTTTAGCAACTTTTTTTTAGGTATAAATTTGCAAAAAGAAGATGTTTCTATCCTGTCCCTACCAATCACAATCACACACATACACAGTTGCAGACTATACCTCTCGTGTCACTCAGCCCTGGTTATAATTTGGTGAGGATAAGGCGTGGAAGGCTGTCTTGCATCTGATTGAATAGATTATGTGACTTAGTGTGACCTGTACTTTGATCAAGTCTTAATGTGATCGGAAATCAAACGTGTACTTACCTTCCTGGGCTGAAAGTCATATTTCACACAGTGCTGGAAACCTTTTCCTTTGGACTTGAGTGATGTCACAATCAAACAGTTGCCAACAAAATGGGCGGAGTACCCTATGCCCTTGCTCGTGCGAAAGCTGTGAATGGAAATTGAACACGAGTTGTAAACATTCTCATTGTATTTATTTATTCATTTACTTATTGCCACAAGTAAGATTAAGTACATTTTTTCTCAATTCAATAAATATTTAAAGCAAGCTGATCACAGGAGACTCAGTCTTAACGGTTCAAACCTTTAGTTTTAAAAATACATTAATTAATTTGATATTTAAATGCAGCTCGATGTTATCCTTTTCCCCGTTTGTGGCATTGATACACAAACTAACCAATAATTGTGGTGTAATTATTAAATTATTAAGTGTAAATATTATTGACTCCTAAATGTTCTGAGCTTGACAGAAACAATTGGTGAACGGAGCGAGCATATTGTAATATTGGAACTGATGAAGAGAGAAAATGCCGCTGCAGTCACTGCAGTGCTAGAACAAACTACATACACCCAGATACTCGCTGCTGAGCTACCTAAAATTCTGGTCTCCACTGATCTTTTTCTCGCTCCAATGTCTGTCTACACAGAAAAAAGAAATGCACACCAGCCTCCAGAAGACACAATTACACTCTCACAACATACTGTAACACTAGCCATCTATT
This sequence comes from Percopsis transmontana, assembly GCA_025447815.1. Taxonomy (NCBI): domain Eukaryota; kingdom Metazoa; phylum Chordata; class Actinopteri; order Percopsiformes; family Percopsidae; genus Percopsis; species Percopsis transmontana. The sequence continues at coordinate 77,938 of JAOEHI010035584.1, read as the reverse complement.
TTCTCCTTGTGTGGACAGCATCTTCGCACCACTCTCCTTTCCTGCTTTCTTCAAAGCCCCAACCACTGCCACCCACTGGGATCAACTGAAACAAACAATGGCTGCTTTGCTGAGGCTGAGAGATTATGTTTTTTTCAGGGGGTGTGCTCAGGGCTAGAGGGAGATATATAAAGTCCCAGACCTGACTACCACTGAGACAACAACCCCAGCTCTAGTGGCAGGGGACATGCCCGCTGGTGATTAACCTCTCTCTCCTTATCCTTTAGCATGAGAAAGGGCAACAGCCTTTTTCCTTGCTGTGAGCCACTCAGAGGAATGCATAAACAGGATTAGTACAGGATGCTAGTCTGTCTTGTAACATGGTGACACTGGGAGCACAAATAACTAGTTGGCATTTCAATACTGTTTCTGGTCTTTCCCTGTCATTCATATATTGTGATCCACAGGGCTGTAAAAAGAAAGGGTTTTAAAAAGATAACCAGCAAGCACATATTTAATTAGCTATGTTGAAAATTTCTCACACTACCCATACCACTTGGTATAATCCTTTCTCTCTTTCATTAATTTGCTATGCCTTCTAATTCTATCTAATGCTTCTCACCCTCACCAGATAGCCTGATGCCTCACAGATAGCCTGAACAACAGCCGATAAACACTACACTTCTGGGGTATTGATCTCAGCACTAATTACCCAAAAGCCTCTGGAGAGCCTGTGTATGGTGATTGCAAAGCAGACATTCAATGCTAACGTTACTTATTTTCACACATCCCTATCTATATGTTCTCCACCTTTAAGTACAGCTTGTACTGGCCTTATTAATGTAGCCTAATTTTCTGCATTTCCCTGTTATAATTCACATTATCTATAACAAAATTTGGCTTTTTAAGCAACCGCATTACATTAGTGTTGAATAGCCAGTGTATCGGTATAAAAAAAAACTAAACAACGTCCTATCATAATCTGGACAATATTATAATAAATCGCAGTCGGGTAGAAGGTTCCAGCGGAATATTCTGTTTTCCGGTATAAATATTGGTGGTTTTATATATCTTAGTTTAAATCGGCATGCTCTTAAAACATCAGAACTAGAGATGGCAGATTCAAATAATTTCACTTTGATCAACAAAAGGATTTGTTCAAAAGACTCGTTCACAATGTCGTTCAGTGACAATTCTGGTTTCCCAAAACGCCATGAGTTACTCACGACTGATATGCCCCATTCTTGTTCATTGAACGATACATAGAGCACATTCTTCCTCGACTTTCAGACTTGAAAAAGAATTCGGTCAGAGTTACTTAAGTGAATCGGTCAGTTCTCCCAACCAATGGACATGGCCCTAAATATGCCCACAGCCCGCCTCCAAAAGGATATTTGCTAATGCTAGAAACAGAAACAGTCTCCTAAAACGAGGAAAGTCATAGCAGACTTAATGCAATCAAGAGAGAGATATTTTAAATAACGAATCAGTGCATGGCATTGAACGAATCATTTAATTCACTTAAAAGATCTCTTATCCTAATCAGACTGTCAAAAAGAATTGTATTGTAATTGAAAAAAGTGTATTTGCTATTGTACTTACCAGTAAAGATATGGCTTATCCTTGTCAACATTGATATTATTCAAGGGGTCCATTCGGAACCATGTGTTGAGAGTGAACCCATTCTGATAAGGCCACTTAGCAATTGGAGGTAAAGCAATGGCCTGCAGGCAGAAAAAAACATGGTCATACAGCATTCAAATAAAATATAAGCAAAGTACAAAAAAGTAGCATAAAATCAACCAACAAAAGATACATTGTAGGCAACTAGAAATAAACATTAAGAAGAGGACAAAATGTATTTTAGGGTTCAAAACAATTCATGATGTTCCTGCTATAATAAATCATAGCCATAATTGTAACAATAGCAATAAATTAAATGTGCAAAAATAACCATGCCTGGCCTTCAGAATGGTCTTATTGCCTGCTGTTCTGTGGCAGTTCATCCTATTATCCAAGGTTATAGTTTCAGGTGCGCTACAATACTTTTCATGAAAACTTCTTTATAAAGCATTTATTCCATTGTGAAAGCTGAGCAGAGTGTATTCTGTGGAAATTCGTGTCTTTAACTTGTTTTGTTGTCAAGGGTTGTGGCTTTGCTGATAGAGGAATGTTGTACTGAGCTGTCTAAATGGTATATTCATGATTATCAATATTAACGTCTTTTGCCTCTATATGCAAAAGGTGCCCTTCAGCTTCACAAATAGGTTCAACAAATCCTGCTGAGAAATTCACTTGACTAAACACAGACTAAAGAAATGAATTACAGAACTAACTAATGTTAATAGGCTTATTCAAGTTGCAATTACTCTGAAGATAAATAAACAAGTATAATATTTCTCAGCAGGGTACAGATTCTTTACATACGAGTGCAAACCTATAATGATATATTGACTCCTGTAAGAAAATTATCTTTTTACTATCCCTACTCAAGGCAAGTCAGCCATTTCTTGAGCTGGTTGTAATCCAATTGCTTGCTCAAAAACACTTCAAAAGTGATAATGCTTGCCGACTTAGAGCTCGACCCCTCCAAGTCAACCCCTGGTTGAGCTATAATTATCGCCCCAAACACATGAACATCTCTTCATTTATTTATTTATTTATTCTCCTTATTACGGCCAATAGCACAGATTATGTTATTGACTTTTAATGACAGTTCTTTATACTTTGAGCTTTGTCCAACATGACTGACATCTACAGTATGTGTGCGCAGTATTAATCCAATTGAATTTGACCAGAGAAAGGAAAAATTTAAAAGCTTACTGCTGCGCTGCGGCCGGGGAAGTTGAAGAAAGTATCTGGCCCGTGTCTCTGGGGCATCTGGTTAAGCACTGACAGCAGTTTAACTGCATGCTTTGGCTGCAGGGCAAAAAGCCAACAAAAATACATGTTAATACAAAGAAACACACACATATATAGACACTTACCCACATATACAGTACTAACTAACAAACTAAATAAGGGCCCACCCAGGTGTCAACAATAACACTACTACTACTGTAATGTCAACTAAGTAAGTAAGTAAGTAAATAAATACAAACAAACAAACAAACAAACAAGCAAGCCTAAATGTCTTGGCTTTGTAGGGTCTAGTTGACAATAGTAACACTACCAATACCACAATAAACAAGCAAACAAACAAACAAACCGGTGTGACAGTGTGATGGCTGTCTATCCAGCGGTGAGTGTAACTCTGAGTCACACAGTGCTGTCCCACCAGGTCTGGTCCCTGCTACTGTATCACTTACCCAGACACCACCTTCCCCTCGCAGCATACTGAAGAGGAGCTTCAGCTCTTTGACTGTGATGCAATAGCTGGCCATCACCCCCAACATGTCCACCAGCAAGTCTGATAGTAAGACAGGCCACAAACCACATGCACCCACATTCATAGACACCCACATAAGGGAAAAAGACACAAGCCATAAAATCAAATGCTTCTGTCATTGATAGATACATTTCTTTAAAAGATATTTGAGTTTCTCTGTATTTCAGAGAGGAGAGGGTTTACAAGGTGCAAATCTATTGTAAGTATTCCCAATGCGTCTCGCTGGAGATAATGACATTTTCAATTTAATTCTAACTGTACACGTCGAGTCCATTGTGTGTGAAATTCTACTATACTTATAATTCTACAATACTATATCACAGAGGCACTTCTACTACTATTACACAAATATAGAAGCTGACTTCTAAATCAAATTGAAAGGAAAATCTACTGTAAGTGTCAAAGTTGCCACATAAATACTGTACTGAAATACTGTATGAAAAATACATTTAGGCTGTTTTCATCAATTGAAGCATAAGTTACACATTTCACAAGCTACTGGTGCAGTTATGGTGCAGTTAATGTTATGACTCAACATCTTTAAAAATATAAAACATCTGTTTTGGAGTGGTAGGTTGAATATTTTTAAAATTCATTGTGAAATTAATATATTACAATGACAGGAAAATGGTATTGTGCAATCTACAGGGGTTCGGTTTCATTTTCATTCCTTGCCAAAGGCTTTCACACAATTAGGTTACAAATTAGGTTACAATTATGTTACAAAAGGAACTCTGGATGCCAACACATTTTTGTCTAAAATAAGGGATTGTCTATTAGTACTTTCAAACGTAAAGTATTATCAGCATCTTTGGAGGATCAGTGTAGAATGGCAATTATTCAAATAGCTAGAACAATAATAATAAGGGCAACTGTTGAATCTAGTAAAAACTGACCAATTTAACTTCACATTTTTCACAGTCTGGGAGAAACAGATATATTATTATTATTAAATCTTAAAGTAAATAGAATAGAAAATGTAATATTCCTTAACCACCATTCAATCTGATTATAAAACGCACTGTGGTTAATGAGATTTTTTTTATACATTGACTTCATTCTGGCTTATTTTCTTAAGCCTGCTGACTCTCAATATGATTAAGAGATTGACTAAATCTACCCCCACCTTTCTACATCACATGGTTATTAAAGGTGTCCATATAACTAATTCAACTGACAAAGTTGATAGATTCATTACAATCTGAATTTTTTAAACAGGGTATTAAGTCTGGAATCCACCAAGAGTATGTCGGCCGACAGCAGGGGACCTACTTGTTTGATACTGGTTGACGCTCGGTCGCGAGTTGATCAGTGATAGATAGCTATGCGGGGCCGTGTAGACCATAATTCAAACTCACCTCTCATACACACCATTGAAAACCTTTTGTCTCTCACAAACACCACTGAAATACACTCACATTCTCAACTTAACACCTCTCACACATACTGGGGAAAAATGAAACCTTACACAATGACAACTAAAAACATCTCATACTCATCTCATATATTAGTAAGAACCTCTCCTATACCACAATGAACACTACTCAAACTCACAATGTAACCTCTCACATTCACAACTGAAAATATAACCTCTCCCATATTCAACTGAAAATATAACCTCTCCCATATTCAACTGAAAATATAACCTCTCCCATATTCAATTGAAAATAAAACCTCTCCCATATTCAACTGAAAATATAACCTCTCCCATATTCAACTGAAAATAAAACCTCTCCCATATTCAACTGAAAATAAAACCTCTCACACACGACTAATTGGAGGTCGCCTCTATTCCCCTCCCTTTGGACGACCATTGCTTGTCTTCCCACTCTGCCTCTGCCCTGCCCCTAATTCATCTGTTTAATCGTTCGAGTGAGTTTGTCCACGTGCGAGTTCTCTGCTCGGCCCCGACAGTACAATCTGGCCATTGTGAACTCAGCCCATATGGATTCGGACGATCCCGTCGAGTTTAACCGCCTCCAGCTCACTCTCAGTCGACAGAGCTCCCGGCTAGGGCAGTACAAGAGCATGCTAACGGAGATTTCGGGAAGTATGCATGCTTTTCACCAGTCGGCGCCCTCATCGAGCGGCTTGCCACTCTCACTCTGGAGAGGCCCGCTCGGCTTACCGCCGTCCCCGAAATTAGAAAAAAAGTATTGGCCACACCTTAGATCGACTTGTACCGTGAACTTGGGCCTTGACCGCAAAAACGAGGGCCCTAGAGCCCTTAATCTTCTCATCAAATAGGTCATAACTCATAGCGAGGTTGTCAATTTTGAGTTATACAAGCTAAACACAGAGCTAATGACTCAATAATCACAGGTGTCTGAGAACAGTGCACTGTCAGGCAATGCAGACTCTTTTCTATGAGCGATCAGCACGATTAAGGCTCTCCAGAGCTATATGGTCCAGAGACAGCACTCCGCAGCCCAGGACGGGGCACTGCAGGCGTATAAAGACCCCGCAAAAGCGTATGACGCTCAGAGGTCTTTGCGGGCGACGGCAGTGCTCTGTATCCAAGGTCAGCGCAATGGCACTCCTGTTTTAGTAGAGTGATGCATGCACAATTCAGCGCCGTTCTGAACGCAATTTCAAGCTTTTGCATTCCGAGGTAACATGTTAATTGAGATTCTAGATATTAAGGCAGCTGAGATTCAGGTAAACATTCACTGATTTTATGTTTTTAACCAATGATTGCATGTTTAATCTTTTATGGCTTATACCAAGCAAGTTCATTAAAGAAATAAAAATGTTTAGGCAATTGAATAGGCATTTCTAATGCATCATTTATCGACGTAACTTTAACATGTGAGCCCCCTAGAAGTTAACCAAATAACCGCTTGTGAACTCTGCCATTTATTGGAATATCAAAATGTGTCTGAATGCACATCCCCTACTACTAAATATGTATTATATTGTTATTCTGTTAATCACAAGTTAATTGCAATCACAATGTCAAGGAAAATAATCACCACACCTGCGATCATGTCTTCGACGGAGCTCATCCTGAGCAGCACTTGCTGGATGAGGCCCACCTCGGTGCTGGTCTGCAGGTTGCGCACACTCTTGCGCAGGATGGCGGTGAACATGCTCCAGATCTCGGCCTGGCAGGTGACGTCGCAGTGCCCTAGGAGTTCCACCATGCATCCGATGCTTTCAGCATCCTGGATGATGAAATGTGTCTCCAGATCAAACTCACCACCCACTAGCTGCAGTGATATGGGATAGAGAGCGATAAAAAGGTCAGACGATCAAAGTCGAGCCAAAAAGTATCCGCTATTTGTGTGGATCCAGTGTGACACCACAAAAATAAAGACACATCCGTCAACATCAGTGCCAATGCTACGGGGACAAACAACTGTGACGGTGGGATGGCTGTCTATGACAATGTTAGTCGATTTAAGCCAAGTCAAAGGGACATTCCTCCATTTGTGTCTGGAACTACCCTTGTGGTTGAAAAAAGCGTTACAAAATCATTGTTTTGGTTTGTATCTCAAGTGAGCGTATGCTTCTCCCACAGCTGAGTGCTGAGTGGCTGTCACTGTTCTCTACTCCTCCCCACAGTACATAGTTGTGATTCAAACGTAAATAATGAGCAAGGGCTTAAATTTGGTTTTATGGTGGCATAATCCAGTAGCATACCTAAAATACATTCAAACCAAAGTACAATCACGGGAAAATACCTAGCCCTTGCAGTTCTCACCCAACGCAGGTCTTCAATTTTGAAGAGCTTTTTTGGATTATAATAAATATACAGTATATTAATATACTGTATATTAATATATGGTTGTCGCCCTTCAACATTTCAAAGTTATGCTGGAGATTCAGTATGATAAGTATGTAGAATAGGCCTACACAAGAACAGAACATGTCTACCACAGTAAGTGAAGCACAGCGCTGCCTCCTACAGCCTATTTTCAACTACAGGTTCTACAATGATGTTTAAGAACTAGCAATCCAATGAGGTTCCTTTATTAAAACCTGTGTACGGCAACTCCATAAATACATCAAAGCTGAGATGTGTTGGATATGGGTCTTTCCCAGGTGTTTCTTCAGTGTGAAAGGGGTATTAGTGGCTTCTACCATTTCTAAACTCTAAACTGGACTGAGGAATCATGTCTAAACACGTTACCAGATGATTCGGCCAGCTTCATGGATGCTTTAGAGAAAATGTTTTATAAATAAATGGAAGCCAATGGAGGAAAAATACAACCAAAGGTATATTTCAACCTGAATGTCAGGGTTCCGACTTATACTGTGGTAAGGAAGTTATAGATTCATGGGTTTAACTAAAGTTCAATATCACTTTGAAGGTTTAGATTCGATTTTAAGAACCCCTGAAATTTAAGGCCATTTTACATTTAATGTTTAGCAGAAAGAAATAGATCGGCCTATTGACCTGCTGCCCTTTTGAGTCACAAATAATCATTACTGTTAAGAAAGTAGAGATCAACAATCGATATTCTCATTCTTGAAGTTCAACAAGCATGAAATTGGCCCATTCAAGAAGGGCACCCTACATATGGACCTGACAGACAGCACGTTGAATGGTGTGCAACAAAGCAGAGAGGTGGAAAGTGGACCTAAATACACATAGCGTATTGTTGTGATTGACAGGAAATTGATTGATAACCTAGTTTTGGAGGGAAATGGAAGGAAATCAAAACGCACCTCAAACATCCAGCATGATCAGAATACAATCTTGTGTAATGTTTTTGTTTTTTTGTGTGGCCTTATATTGTTTGCTGGGAGAGAACAATATCCAATCATAATGTGGTTTTAAGCTACTTATTCATCCTCTCATGCTATAGACACGCTATAATGCGACACATTTACATTTACAGCATTTAGCACTTTTATCCAAAGCATCTTACAATAAGTACATTTGTCAATAGCTGAATGGGTCATACACCAGTTATCATAAGCAAACAACACTCTGTTAAAATGACAGTAGCATGTCATTAGGGACAAATTAGTTGAATTTTGTAACATGTAGTACATAACATATTGTTCGATCCTCAAAGCAATTGCTAAACCTTTTAACAGCTCATAGTAGCTTATAAGGGCACAATGAGAGAAAAAAATATATACTACAGTTTTCATAGTCGACAAAAACACCCCTAAGCCTGAAAAGCAGACATCTTCATCAAAGAGCTGAGAGAGTAGCGACAGTGCTTGGTGAGGCAGGAACAATATCATGGCTCCAAAGATCCTGTAAACCTACTGTATGGGTGTGGAGAGATGGGGGAATGGGGGTGTAATGTACAGCCTGATAGGGTACAGAAGCTCAGCTGAGCAAATGACTCCCATAAAATCTGTGCAAACTGTGAGAAGCCCTTTGTCTAAATATAGTCGCTGTATGCAAAGCAAACAGATTGTAAACATCTTTGTCTAATTCACACTGTCAATATTATCGCCTCCCACCACCTGCCGATAGCCATCATGCATGTTCTACTGCTGTGGAAACGCACACTGACAGGTGTTTGTTTGTTTGTTTTCAATACCAAATAAGGCGGTGTTTGATATGAATTGAAAGGATAACAAAAGACAATATTTCCTGGACCTCATTTTCACAAGTTTTTTAACCATAGCATTCATTTCTGACCAAAATCAATTGAATTCAATTAATTTATGTTTGTGAGGATCGCCGCAATGGAGACTACATAGATTATAATGGGAATAAACCGGCATGCACCCGATCTTAAATCATCCAAAACATATCCTTTTAAAATCTGTAAAATTAGAATTTGGTCATAAATAATCATTATGGCTAAAAGGGATGGGAAAACGAGGTCCGGGTAAAAATTGGCCGGAGTTATCCTTTAAGATCCAAACTGCATCTGGTTACAAGGCCAGAAAAATCGAATTGGGTGGAGAAGGCCAGCAGCCTTGTAAAACGGCCAAAGGCAAGGTACACAATTTTGCAATGTGATTCAAACAGAACTTAATAAGACTGCAAAAAAAGTCATAACATCAACTTTCAAGCAGGTGAGAGAGAGAAAAAAGACATTGAATTAAAATCAGTAACTGGTAGGGACCAACGATCGATATACAGTACCAGTCAAAAGTTTGATTTGTACCTGTACATTAAAAAGGTGATCAATAGGTGAGCCTATCAAAAGGTGAGCCTATCAAAAGATGAAAGAATCATGTTCCAATGTCTCTATCCTATACCTCACTGCATTTGAGTAAGAGACAACATAGGCTATGTTGCTATGCAACAGTACAAGCAAAGCAAATTCTCTACTAACCCACATCTATCCCACAGCAGAAATAGTGCCTGCCTTGGAAGCCATAGATTTCTATTGCCCAAAAATATAGTAAACATCTTAATGAAGTGCCAGCTGGAATAGTAATATGCGCAGAGCCTTCTCTATATTCTAGTCTGGCTGGAAAAAGACACTTTATTAAGATAGGTCAGAAAAATATATATTAATTGAGCTCATCTTACAATCAGATGGATTATGGAAACAAAAGCAACAACACGGCTTTGTGACTTTGTGAAGTTTTGGTCAACAACGGAGTTCTGCTTCCATGGTAAGTGCTATTTCTGTTGTGGGCTGTGGGTCTGTCTTTCAATTAGGTCTTTTTTGTCTTTCTTTCTAGAAGTAAGTGAAGGAAACAAAATAAAATAAAAGAATCGCATTGGTCGATATTACTCTGTGATCGATATCAGCCCCAAAAATCATGCTCGGCCCTAATTGGCACTCATGAACGACCAACCCACGGATTGATGTCAAAATATGGCTATGACCAAAGCTACAGTATATGGTTGGCAAACTATAACTTACTATTTGTTTAAAAATAGCATACAAATTGCAAGCAGAGACAGTCTGGGCTGAGCACAATAAATTTTTCCTGCTACCTAGGGTACTGTTTACATGCGTGAGAGGCTAATTTCAGGCTGAGGAGAATAATTATTCTCCTAATTATTATCAATTGTGCAAAAAGAGCTCTATTTGATAATGGTTTCACACATACCACAGAGAAAGAAATTCTGTAGACCACACAAATAATCAGTCAGGACGAAATTGCTATATGCTGTAGTTCAAACTCCACTTAACAAACCTCTTAATGAAAGTTTAGAAGAAACAAATGTGACGTTATTTGTATTAAATGAGTAAATACAGCATTTATATTTATATATATTATATTTAATAGATTTATAATTTTTTAAATTATTTAATATATACTTTTTTTTTATATTTATATTTATATTATTATATTTACAAGAATAAGCAGTGGTCTCTTAACTTTTTCCATGGCTGTATATTGTTTGCATGCTCATATTCAAACTGTTAAAAGTTAAAGTTTTGCAAGAATAAAAATATGCTTTGGCAGTCATTTTCGACATATTTAGTTTAGTTTAGTCTGGCAGCCTAATAGGCCTTATAGAGAAGTGTGGGCGTGTTACAATTCACCCATTCACACTGGTCCAATAATGGGTATTACAGACACTCAGGAGAGCAGAGGTATAATGGAATCTCATACGGTATAATGGTATAATGGAATAGGCACACATTAATTCCCACAAAACCAGATCCCATTGCTGCTCTATCTCTAAGACAACACAAGGTGTAATATCTTCCCTGAATCCCTAGCGCCACTACAAGACTTTTCCAAAATACTTTACCAGCAGGAAATGTGACTGTATAGTACTTTTATGTGAATATCTACTAGTGACAAGTTAAGATTAACGACTGCTGGAAGCTGTGGTCTGTTGGCTATAATGCTCCTGAATGGCAGGTGATTGTGCGGATACGTTTCACTCCCTACATCCCGTCTCTTAGAGACTCCAGGGTGATATGGATCGCTCAACCCATCACTCAATCAAACTGAGGGGCTAGAGTACAGTACCTTTTCATGCACTCCTATTTTGGATGATGAGTATTAAATACCTCAGAATGACATATGTGCTTTACTGCATTCCACATTTCTGGGAATATATGGCGTACATTTTCAGAATGAAAAGTACCAACAATACATTTGACTAAACTTTAATGGCGGAATAATTACTCATCAATAATCATAATAAAACAAATTTTAAGTACAAAATTCTAAAGCCTATAAAACTATGCCTATGATTATGAGAAACTAGTGTTTCTCATAGTCCGTTTGATTTATCTAATTAACCTTGACCAAACCTAAAGGTTGGATAAAAGGCTAGAACACTAGGATGCTAGGATTTCTCAAGCAGGTTATAAGATATCAGACACACCACCTAGACTAATTTACCTGTTGACAAGTCTTTAACTTGTTAAATGTAAATAAATTACATAATTTTATATGTCGGAGCAGCGACCAGGGGGCCAAGCGGGCAGGGGGACAAGTCCCGACCTATTGAGGGTCGCTCAGATGCCCGTACGGGCGTGCTGGAGGTGTGGCCAGCCTCGGCACTTCCAGAGGGAGTGCCCGCTCATGGAGGACAGCCAGGTGGCACGCCACACCCCCGACCGCCTCTCCCGGCCCAGAAGGGATGTACAGAGTTCCGGTAAGGATCCAGAGGGGTACACACAAGGCGATGGCAGTCTATGATCCACCCGTTTGGTTCGGCCCGGGGCATTGGTGGAGGCATGTGCATGAATACCCCATTTTCTCACTGGAAATAAGATATAAGGGCAAAATGCATAGACTGAAGGCTGCGGTTAGTTCCCGCCTGAAGCACCCTGGGTACAGATTGGACTGGGTCCAATCTGTACCTTTTTTCCCTTTGAACTGCTGTTTGGCAGAACCCCGCGGGGCGTGCAGCACCTAATTAAAGCTAGGAGACAGGTCTGAGTAATAGTAAAAATGAAGTGGAACACGTTATGGACCTGCGAGCAAAACTGCACACCATGGGGCGGTTATCACAGGAGAATTTGCATGAGGCACAGGAACGTACAAGGGGCTAATCTATGCAAATTCTCACCGGGAGACAAGGTGCTTGTGTTACTCCCATCCTCTAGCTCCAAATTACTCGCCATGTGGCAAGGGCCTGTTGTGGTCCCACGGCGAGTGGGTGATGTCGATTATGAGGTTGATCTGATAGGGGTGGGGGCAAACAGATCTACCACATCAACCTCCTGACATTATGGAGAGATGCAGTGCCCGTCTTTTTAGTGACCACGGTGATTGAAAGAGATGAGTTGGGTCCTGAAGTACCAAAATCGAACCAATTAGCCTCACTCCATTTAGATGACCATCTCACGCCGGCACAAGGGACGGATGTAACAGCGTTACAACAGCAATTTGCTGACGTGTTTGGGCGTGACGATTCGCACACGGCCCTATCGACTGCCAGTGGGTTGGTCGTGCCGAGCATGATTTTTGGGGCAGATATCGATCACAATATCGACTGATTCTTTTATTTTTTTGTTTACTTCACTTATTTCTAGAAGGAAAGACAAAAAAGACCTAACTGAAACACAGCCCACAACAGAAATAACCCTTTCCATGGCAGCAGAACTCCGTTGTGGCCCCAAAATTGTATGATAACAAGTCATAAATGCCGTGTTGTTGCTTTTGTCTGCATAATCCATCTGATGGTAAGATGAGCTCAATTATCATATATTTTTTACTTAATAAAGTGTCTTTTTCCAGACTGAAGATTTGCACACGGCCCTATCAACTGCCGGCACACAAAAGAGAAATAGTCTGAAGAGAATTCGTAGCAATGTTATAGATGGGGTTATAGGTGAGTCGCATAGCGCCTGGTGTCCCATCTGGTGGTTAAGAAAAATGGGACCAGATTCTGTGTAGACTACAGGCGGGTGTAATGGATTGTCACAGCCAGGTACCATCAAGCGAGAGTGCCTAGACATCGGGTGGGCAGTCGGTGCCCTACGCTACTACCTCCTGGGGCACTCATTCAACCTCTGCTCCCACACGCCTCCAACGTGGCTCCAACGCATGAAGGACAGAAACGCGCGGATCACCCGTTGGTATTTAGCTCTACAACCGTAAATGCGGTTCATGGGACTTATGGATTGGGAACAGGTGTGGGCCAATTATTAATCACCTGTGTCCCACAGTAAAAGGAGCACGGTGCAGGCAAGACACTAGAACCCGCCAGAGATACAACAGCCCATTTACTACTGAGAAATGGCTGAGAAATTGTAAATAAACACGTGCACAGCACAGCTTGTCAACCGAACCATGTTGTGTAAACCTGACTGTATGTCACAATCAGCTAGGTGAGCAATGCACAGTAGCTCTACTTATGCTCTGAACTGCTACAGTATGCATCCAGCTCAAAAGCTACCTGCATGCAGTTACAACACAGTTCCAAGAGAAGGAAGACACATACTGTCCTGTGGGGGCAATTTAGGACGCATTAGTGTTCTTCTTTAGTATTAACTTAAGTATTAAATATGAACTTACTGTACATTCACCTGATGTTCACTGATCACGCCACAAGCACATTTGTGATTAATCATTTTCTTCGTCAGATGGACTGGGAAAAATTGGCAAGCGGTATGTTGTTAAAGAGAATCTGGCACAGCTTGATGTGTTCAGAGAAAAGGGCAGGGGCTTGTGTTTAAAGTGTGAGGATTTAAGTTTTACTTTTAATTCTCTCTGAAACAGTTTAGAAATAAAGGTATGTGCCCAGGCTAATATGCAGCCCTCTGGCTCCACTCTTCACCTGAGGGTTTTAGCTGCCTCAATCACATCTCTTTCCAAGGAGAGAATAATTTGTGCCACAGAATTACGGAATGACGTTAAGAGTCGCATCACTTTCAACTGCCTCTGATCGGGCTGGTACTTGAGGCTCACCGTCGCCATGGTGACAAGCAGATGGGATTGGATTTGAGACCGTTTCCAAGGGAAGCCTATCGTGGCCACCAAATTGGGTGAAAATAAATATAGCTGATGTCCTATTTAGGAGGCCTGCTGGTGAGTGCTAGCATTGCACTAAAGTTCTCTCTGGGGAGCAGATGAAAGGTATAAAGGGGAGTGTCCTCCATGTTATTTCTAGATGAATATAGATGTGAAACAGGTTCAAAAATACATTCTTCAAGTCTGCCACATTTAAGCTAAATCCTTTACCCACAGGCTATATTAAAGTGCAGTGCCTAGCAAGAGAGGAAGCAAAATGAATGAAAAATTCAGTGTGAAAACAGAACAATATTCTTGTCTTTGACATAAAAGGGAAAATTTGAATGACAACTCTAAAATTGGTACAGTTCTGCGGCTCTGAACCAATATGTAAAAAAAAAGGGGACAACTAAAGGAAAATGTTTTCTTACCGGCTAGAAAACAGAGAACATTTTCAAGTGCATATAAGCACCAAAACAGGGCACAATACAACTGCTTGTCCTGTACTCATCACCATATACGGGCATAATACACCAAGCCAACAGATCATTCGACTGCTCCTGGGACAATTCACCCTTCAAAATATTGTCACATCTACTGTATAGGTGTTCGCCTCTTCATAGGTAATCAGCAGCTGGTTCATTTTCTGAATCAGGTCTCACCCTTTTCAGACCTCTTCTTCTGTTAAAAATACTCCACGCCAACCTTGACATCCACTGTTCTTGACCACCTGTTGTCTTGATGCAGTTTGTCCTCAAAATAAATAACTATCATCCCCATCAGTCTAGATTATTATAGAGTAGGTAAGTTTATGAATACAGTATCTATCTGAGACGGATATCTAGCAGTACATGTTAGCCGTATGACTATATGGTGAGGTGGGTAGAATGTTAAAGTTGGTTAACCAGCAGCTATTTAATAAATACATAATACATGACAGTTGGATTTGTCAGGCTTACAGTATATCTGATAACACACACATTGGCCCAAAATGGCACAGTCAATCTGCGGAACTACAGTATTCTGAAAATTCTAAGCAGAAATCAACCCAGAGCCATTCTCTGCCCACTTCAAATTTGTCAAAATGTCCCAAATGTAAAGGTCAAGCCAAGAAAGCAGAGAATGGGTGGGCAAATCAGATACACAAAACAGCTTATTGCTGCTGCGGTTTCCATTGACTTTGATTAATGGCCTGAACGTCAATACTGAACCAAGCTAACGGCCACACTCCAAACCAGCTCTCCTTTTCTATTCGCTCTGCTTCTGCTTCTCTGCGACTTCTCTGATGCAGCTCCACTACATGGAGCTGCATACTGACTAGGGATGAAAAAATTAATGGCCGTGCTTTTTTCCCTTTTAAAAGCAATTACCCTTTGGAGAAAAGGAAACAGGCTAGATGGAGACAGAGCAAAAGTAAAAAGTAAACAAATATAGTACTAAACATGGGATATGACAACACATGTATGTTTTTGGGTTTTGTCTAAGTAGTTGTTAAAATTGTTGTTAAAAAGGCATAAAGGTCAAACCTGTCCATCACAAGAGTGACAGACATCATTTGAAGTGTTTAGTAAGGATACAGTACTATAATATACTACCATGCACTGCTTATCCCGTGTTCAAGTCCATTATTAATTGGGCAAGTAAAGTGAATGCAAGTCACACACACACAATTTCCTGACCACTTTTTAACCTATAACAGAGGTAATTTATTTAACTCTGAAACCATTGGGGAAGTGTAATTCTTGCATTTTTTTCTATTGTCAATGCCGTTTGCAAACAATAATTATGGGCCACCCCTTTGTATAGAGTTAGTTTGGTACATTTGGTTGGATCCTTGTTGAGAAGCACCATATATAGGCCTACCTTGCTTCCGTAAGAAGGTTCTTACATATTGTCTTAATAAATCCTCTGAGAGACCAAGGGAGAAAGCGGGTGGGCAGGGGAGAGAGGAAGGCGGTTTTATTATCTACATGACAGCCTCTGACAGGTATGGTACACCACCGCTCTTGATGTGCTTAAGGGAGTAGAACACTTTCTCATTTTCTACTTGATACACAGTCACATTTGCATAGAGGCTAGTGTGCACCCATTTGGGGAAAAATCCATCTGAATGTAGCTATGAATTAATAATGTATCTGACTTAATGATTGATTTAACACTGTGTCTTAAAAGGTAGCACAAGTGTGTTAACATGAAAACACAGCACAAATATGGAAAGTTTGTTAACCTGCTTGCTAAAATGTGAATAAACCATATAGACCAATTGGGAGCACATTAGCGGACACAGCTGTAGGAGACCTCAGGAATCCCTCTAAAACAACACTAATATTTCTGGCAATTGACAGTTATACGAAACAACCTTTATAAAACACAGAAACACGCAAAGTTCCTGGAAATACGAGACTAACCTTGGCATTTAAAGGTAGGTCCCGATCGGCACGCACAGGCCTATGCGCGCTCCGTGCATACCTTCCTTATTTGCGCACCTGGGAGGGATTAGCCCCACAGGTGCGCCTCCTGTAGTTGTGATTGTGGGACTATTTAAGTTCTGCCAACAGTGCTATGTGCTGTTGGTCATTGTTTTGGCTTATGCCCTGTGTGTGTTCTGTTATTAAAACAACGCTTAATAGCGTTTCACCCGTAATTCCGCTTGTGTGTGTGTTTCGCTGGCTCGCGCTTACTCTCGCGATCTATCATCCGTTACTACATAGGGTGAGTTTTACAAGCGAACAAATCCTAGCCCCTTGCTTCAGACCCCTCTCCAAAGCCACTCGAACACGCACTGCCTGAGCACTGCACTGCCTGGAAGACGAATCTACGAGAGGGCTTTTGGGAGAGGAGGAGCACGTCATCACTAAGCATACCCTTTTATCTCATGGCTCATTCACATGTAAGAAAACACTTAACATTGTCATAATGAATGTAACCAACTGACATGGCTAGTTAATACTAGTCAGTATTGGGAAACTTTATTGAGAGTTTGATGCAGAAACTTAGCTAGCACCAGGAGTGCGCGCAAGTATGCAAGTAGGTAGGGGTAGACAGGTAAACCATCCAATTTTGATTGATTGAACGCGCTTTTTACAGTCTTGCGACTGCCACAGGTGACAATTTTTTTTCATACTACTGTCAGACCATTTATTCACTGCTATTGGGATATAAGCAGAATTTCAAGAAATGCTTCTAAAATAAATCGCCCTAAAATGTATGGATTAATACACAAAGACTACAGGCTCACAGCCAACGTAGACAAAAACTATGCAAACAACCACTTCCAGCCCCCTGTCCCAACCATCCCACATATATATATATATATATATATATCCTCCCCATGGGTGCAGATGATGAGTGATTAGTCCAGTGAAGACAGGTGCGGTGCTCGGGTGGGTTGGGTGAACGGACGGCTGCTGGCTCCAGACATTACAACAGCAGCCACCTGGTTATGTCTGTCTTTATGATAAATCCTTTGGCATGTACAGTCAGTGTGTAAATGAAAGACCTGAATTAACATTTATACTGTATGTACAACACTTAGTTCTAATACAATTAATACAAAATAATACAAAGTTTAGAAAAATTTGCAGACATGATTAGCAAGAAGCTTGTCACGATCGGCGCGCATAGGTCCATGCTCGCTCCGTGTCCCTCTTCCCCAGTGCGCACCTGTAGGCTGATTAGACCTACAGGTGCGCCTCCTTAGTTGATGATTTAGTGGACTATTTAAGGATCACCAACAGCACCTTGTGCGGTTGGTCATTGTTTTGGCTTATGCCCTGTACGTGTGTGTTCCTTTTATTATAACAACGCTTAAAAGCGCTGCACCCGCAATTCCGCCTGTGTGTGTTTCTCTGGCTCGTGCTTACTCTCGCTCAACAGGCACAGCCCTTACAAAGCTAAAGTCACATCAATCAAAGTATATACAAGCAGGCCTATTTAAAGAAAACATTTTTCATTAAAATATACTGTATGTTCATTTCAATTTTTTTGATGACTGAGGCATTACAATAAGCACTAATAAGCACAATAAGCTTATTCCACATTCATAAAAGCATTAACATTTTCAGTTCATTTTTTCTAATCTATTGTGCGTCATTTCCAGAAACAGTAAATTAAACTGTAGTGCTTCAAACAGCAGTGATTGGTCCAAACAATAAGGATACGCAGATAAAGAGACGACAATCACACCCATTTGCCCATGCGCCTATAATTGGCAGTAGCCTACTTACTTATTTTTGTGTAGCCAAACTACCTAAACTGAAACATGTTTGTGGCTTAAAAATACAGAACCATAACAAGAAAATTTAGATATTGTGTGCAGTAGTCTGTCAACTGCTAGAATAGTGAATATAGAATAGAGATTAGCATGAGCCTCCCAGCAAGAACAGTGAGGCATATGACTAGCATTAGTGGCTAACTATCATATGTGAATGAGACACAAGGTTGGAGAACGTGTGGGTTGGTGAATTGTTTGTGGAAACACAAATAGACTAAAGTGTTTATGTGTCACTCACGCAAATGGCTGCTGCACAAAGAGGTAAACTAGTTAGCTCCAGGAGAAAAATGCAGATGAACAGCATTTCACAATGATCCACAGTCAATTCTACTGGGCACTCCATCAGAGCAGATTTACTGCAGATCTTTATGGGTAATGGGGCACGGCTCTGTTACCACAATTCCTTGTCCCAATTTCATTAGCACTAGCTATACTCCTAATTCATCATAGTAAAGAGACTGTTTGGGGAGCAATGCTGGTGTGCTCATGCAGATTCTCATGTGAGCATGTGCTCTGCTGTGTTGAGTCGAATCTTAGAGAATAGAGAATTAGTCACAAAAGCACAAAAGTTATATGGTGTATTATGTGGGCAGGATAGGTTCGCTTAGGGTGGTGGACACCATGACTCCCTGATCTGTAAGCCTCCCTAAGTAAGATGCACCTGCTCCTTAATACTTTTAAATGTACTTTGTTATTGCATTAACTGATCGTTAATGAAGCCTTTTTAACAGATGTGTCATAGTAGGTTAAACACGTGTAGCTCATAAGGGTAATGATAAGGGTATGTTCCATTATGTTATACCAGTGTCCCACTATAGACAAAACTAGTGAAGCAACCAATACATTGTCAGTGCTGGTGCAGTTACCAGTAATATACTGTACTAAGGGCGTTTTCACACCTATAGTTCGTTTGCTCTGGTCCAAATAACTTGATGACTTTGTAAACTTTTAGCATTTTCCCCTTGGTTTGGTTTCTTTTCACACAGAGAAAATCCAAGCATACCAAAACGCATCACAATAAACCACGTGAGCACATTTACTATGCTTATTGGTCAGATGTGTCGGTGGTGACCACAAGAAAGTAAATACAGGTGGAAAGTCATGTATTCTGGAGTAGACCCTAGTGCATCTATGCAATTTAACATTGCAGACAGACCACCTCCTCTCAAGCATCTCGGTACGGTTGTTATGGTACGCACCTGAGTGTAATTACTGTGTTCACACCTGCCCAAACAAATAACACCGGACTAAAACGTGCTGGTGTGAAAACGTACTAGGAAGATGAATACAAGCCATTCATTTTTTTCTTGGATTTGTAATCAGACAATTTGGCTATTTTTATTTATAGTCAAACCCAATATACCCTGGCACATATAAAATTAAATTAAATGCCACAAATAATTTAAGCCCAAAAATCCCCCAAATCCTTTATTCTGAATTATTCTTGACAATTAATTTAACCTTAACTGGTTTCATTAAACAAATACTTTTTTGATGCTTTGTTAAACTGTAACTTATCAATTAAGTTAGCACGAGTATATTAACAATTAAACAAACATTATTAATCATGTTTAGACATTCCATAACATGTTAAATTACCCAGAAATTTTACCACAAAAATGACTTGAAGAATGAATTATCCATATTCCTGGAAGTGTTAGGGTACTCTGTTATAACAGGTTAATTATTGTTTAAAGTGGTATTGCTATCATTACCCAATCTCATCAGCTGAAACCCTCAAATTTTGGCAGGATATTGGTGTTTTTCCATTGAGGGAGTGTATACAATACCTGAGAGGAATTAGTTGTTTTCCTCCAATCACCATGAAATTAGGAAATTTAAGAGGAATTAAGAAGAGGAGATTATAAACAGATAAAGGTGGAGGGACAGAGAAAGAGATATTGAACAGATTGAACAAGAACATTTTTTTGTCCATCTATCCTGTTGAACGGACGCTGCCTTGTAAAAGTGTAAAAAGGCATGAACACGATCACTGGTGGCTAAGGGAGCGTAAAAAAATATTAAGTGAGTAAATTTAAAACTAAATATCTCTGGATCTAAATTGCCTAGAGCCTTCAAATAAACTGCTTTAAAAAATTAAGGGAACACTTAATCATCATAGTATAACACCAAGTCATTACACTTCAGGGATATCAATCTGTCACGTTCATTTCCACCAAAACAGGTGACATTGATTCATGTTTTATACTGTAATGATTACGTGTTAAGTGTTTAAATTGTGAAAGCTTTACTATGAAAAACAGAAGCTGACCGGAACCGCCCGTCAGGATTTAAAAAAAAAAACGGTAATGGCTACACACCGGACTTCCATTCATCAATCATTCATTCATGCATTGCACCTGTTGTGTTGTGGAGGTATACAGTATATGCCTGGGTTGTTTGGGTAACGTTGTTGGTTGTTGTTTGTCATGGTACAAGGTAACGTTAGTGTTCTTATTAGATTCAAATGTTGGTTTTGTCTAATCACTTCTCCATGCTCGATTATTGTTTGTTCGTGACTCAGTGTTCGTTCTCGTCCATCTGCACCTGTACTCAGCCCAATTCATCCTGTCACAACAGGAGAGGACAGGAGTGAAGACAGATTGCAAGGGCAGGAGACAAAGATATGCTACACTGCAAGGACCGAATGAGAGAGAAGAAAACGAAATTGGTAGGGAGGCATACCAATATAGGTAAACTGCATGAATGGCAGACAGAAAGATCTCAGTATAGATGCATTCACTTCTTTGACCAATTCAAAAATATGAGCATATTGCCTCTTAAAATAAAAGCATGAATGTGCTTTGTTACATGGGCAGGCATTGTAAATCTTTAACTAGGAGCGAACAGACAGGTTAACATTATTAACTAAGGGACAAAGGACAAGTCTAGCCCCATGAACCACCCTGCTCTGTCCCCTGTGCTCTGCTCCCAGCCACATCCATTTTATTTTTAAGCTAGGATAGCATTGTGTTGGTTCAATAGCCAATGGATCATCAAGCTCGTCACAATGTATCTACAGTAGGATCGCCTCTCTATCTCAAGGCCTGTGATGAACCCCAAATGACTCTTTGTTTTGCTTGTTTTTCCCCATTGTACCAGATTGAACAATAACCACTCCATTAGTGAAAGGTCATAAGAGCCAAGACAGCCCTTCCTGTCCACGTGCTCTAGTGAAGAACTGCTTACCAAAGCAGAACAACAAACAATTGGGTAAATGTATTATTCTGGGTACACACTACAGCGTTTTTAACCCAGATTTTCTGACAATTGACAGGTTGGGGTTCGTCGGGGTACACACTGCAACAGAGTCTTTATAGTTAATGCTGTCGTGTAAGAGGGTTACAATCTTAAGGCTGCTGTTTATTTCTACGAGTGCCATGTGGAGTGGCAAGTAGGGCATTTAAACATCAGGAATCGTCTCTCAATAGAATTGTTTACTGTGTGTCCCCCTCACAAGACTAGTATAATAGTCTAGTGTTATCAGAATTCCAACTAAACAACAAAGTTACTGTGAAATCTGTTGTTTAGTGGGAGATGCCCTGGATTGTAAAAGCATTAGGCAAATTAAAATAATAGATAAAATAAGATTAGAACTCTAATGCAGGCCAACCTTAAGTAGAATTAAACATGTATATTGACCGAAACAAGCATATTTTGTAACTTAGTTCACCTAGCCCACCACCCATTGCAATCTATTTATAGTCCAAAATATTTTTATTTATTAAAATCGTTATTGTACTTTTTGCAGCCCTCTTTTCAAGATATCTATGGAGAGATTCTGGAATGTTTCCCAAAATTGACATGTTTGCTACAATGATTTCTATCAAACAGAAAATTATATCACATCAGTGGTCCCTCAGCAAGTACTAGAAAGCTATTTGTGATTAATTTGAAAGGAAGGGAATAGCTACTCACTGCAGCACAGAAACATGGCCTGAATATAAATAACCCCTTATAGTGAAGGTTGTGGCAAGTCTTACCTTGGGAACTGAATGGTCTCTGGCTGTTTTGATTATCCGGTACGCTTAGCTCATAAATCATAGTGCAAATGAAATGTAGAATATCCCACGGCACATGTGAATTGTCTAACTGTGCAGATGTAAAGTAGCTGGCCCAGGTGTTTTCTAATACTTACTAAGCACAAGTTAGAAGAAATAGCTGCATTTATTCACACTCTCAACAAGAAAACACATTTAAGCGATGAACAAATAAAGCTATATGCAATATCATAGTATTATATAAAAGTAACTACCATGGGAGGTCATTTATATAGCCAAAACTACGAATGTGTCAATATGTCACACATATTTAATTAACATTAGCAAGCAACAGTAAAATAAAATAATACAGTTCATACTCACAAGGTTGGTAACTTAATAAGTAAAAAAACACAATGGGGGCTTAAATAGAGTTATTTTAATATTTTGAGTAAGCTTTGAAGTACGAAATGACTACAAAGCTAAAACAACAAATACTAGTGTGAACCAAGACACTTGCTGCCAATCTCAATTTCAGAACAAAGGACAGCTCCACTGCTCCTGTAGTGCTAGAAGGGGAACCTATGCATATTCAACTCTACAGTTCTGTCAAAGCACAGGTGCTGCTTTTTAGTGAAAATGGCAGAAATTTTGAGGAGAAATGTGCATCAGTGCGTCCCGAATACGTGGAAATTGTAAGCTATGTACCCGTGTGCGATTTCACTAAGTACATGGGACAGCACACCTGAAAAAATGCTTTGGGAAACCACAGCAGAAACAGCTACAGTACACTGGAATGACCCAGAGGCGAGGAAATGCAGAGTTGCAAGAAGTTTGGGCATGGCAGGTATTGCGTGACTCCTTCTTGTAACTGTCTTCAAATCATCCCTTAGCTCAGCCAGAAAAAGAATCAGTTGAGAACCTCTTCAAGACGAGTGCATGCTTAATTCAGTTTCTACTTGTTGTGAGAGGGCGCAAGCGAAGACGCAACCCCTTGCATCATCAACATTTCCAGCAATTGGAAATTACACACATAGCGGGCAGCACTACATCAGGTGTCTTGTGTGTGAACTAGCAGGCAGCATCCCATTCGGTACGACAAAAACAATGATCGTTATCCCATTATCTGTAAGAAAAGTTATATTTGTAATGCTATATTGCCATGTTCTTACTTACTGGATTTACTACACTTTCAACAAAGGCAATAATCATTTAAGTAAAGTTATTAAATCCTAGGTACATAATCTCAGCAAATCGCTCCACTATACAACTCTTTAAATAAATGCCGTGTAGATACTGGAGATAATATGATAGCAAAAACTATTTTACTCTTACATTATGTAGGCTATATCGAGATATTTTTTACATTGCCAGTCAATGAATCGTGTTAATTAACGTATTTCGTAAACCGTAACATAAACCTCACCAGAGATTAATACAACCTCGGAAACATGCCTCCACCCTTTATTTTTATTTTTTATTTACCGGTAAATGAATAGGCACACAGTTTCCCCTCCTTTTTCGATCACCAAGAAGAAGCAGGGACTTCACCGAGATGAGCACCTCTTCTCTCTGATTGTCTAGTCACCGACAATTTAAATAAATTGTCAACTTTCCCAGTCGCCAGCCGCTTCGCTCACTGTCGCCCATTGTAGCCTGGCACTGGTTGAAATGTATGACGTCTGTCACTAGCAGCGTGAATGCAGACAGTTTCTGCATCACGTGGTGTAAAGCCAAGTTGTCATTTGTTGAGGAATAAAGTAGGAGTGCTTTTTTTGATGCAGCTAATGTCCTTTATGAAAATGCGGCAGAATCGTTGTCATTTAAAAATTACATTGCATATAGGTATGAATTAAGATTGCAATTTTTAATATGATTAATCGTGCAGCCCTATTAGAACCCCTGATGTTTGCAGTCCGGCAGATGCTCCAAGCCTCCACGGGGTTTTCCCCCTTTGAACTGCTTTTTGGCAGAACCCCGCGGGGCATGCTGGGTCTAATTCAAGAAAGCTAGGAGACAGGTCCAAGTAATACCAAAAATGAAGTGCAAGACGTTATGGACCTGCAAGGAAAACTCCACAAACTGGGGTGGTTATCACAAGAGTATTTGCTCGAGGCCCAGGAATGGCACAACAGGGAGCTAAACTGTGCAAATTCTCACCAAGAGACAAGGTGCTTGTGTTACTCCCATCCTCAAGTGGCAAGGGTCCTTCGTGGTCACACGAGTGGGGGATGTCGATTATGAGGTTGTGCGTACCGATACCATCTACCACTCCAGGTAGATGACCAGCTCTCGTCTGTAAAAAGGGCGGCTATAACAACAATGATTTGCTGACGTGTTCTCTCCCCTACTGGGACGCACAACCCTAATGCAACACCATATTGACCCAGCCCGGGTGTGACCATTCGCACACGGCCCTATAGACTAACAGCAAACAAAAGAGAAGAAGTCCGGAGAGAATTAGAGGCAATGCTAAAGATGGGAAAAATAAAAGAGTCACACAGCGCCTGGTGTAGTCCCATCGTTCTGGTGGTTAAGAAGGATGGGGCCATCAGATTCTGTATTGACTACAGGCGGGTTAATGGGGTGTCACGGTTCAATGCATACCCGAGTCGAAAACAAATGTTCCCATGGGAATAATAATGTGTAACGTATTGTATCGTAACTATAAAGCATACACCCTTCTATGAATTTACTTCCTACAGTACCTGGAACTCCCTTCCACGAGATTATTCCATTTCATGATACACTGTGTCATGTACAGTAAATCAGCCAATGAACACCGAAGGGAAGCTTTTCATCTGCATGTTGAACATGAGGTCGTTTGGCTTGATTAAATGAAAAGACAAGCTTTTTGTAAGTGAGCATCAAAGCCCCTTAATCCTGGCCTGTTAGATTAACAGGGCTCTTAAGAAGACGCTAAGTCAGCGCTGTGGTTTTGCTCATCTCTATCAATTCACAGCTATGGTGAGCAGGCCTCTCGGTGGGAAAGTGGCCTGGGTTATGCAGAGAACTCTACTGTTCTGATCTTGCTTTCACATGACTGCAACCCCAGACCTGTTTCGTATTCCGTTGAGCTGTTGGTCATGCAGAGCCTGTCATGACCCCACCGCCTCACCTCTCGGATGCTGAATTCCTGAAATTGTCAAACTGAAGCGAGAGCTTACCTCTCTCGAGGGGCGCAAAGCAAGGAAATTAAAAGGCAATCTTGCAGGACATAAATCTTGTGAGAGGTAGGGTGGTGGGCACTGCTCTGTGAAAGTAATAACCAGGACGCCTGACAAGAGAGTTACTGCTGGTCGCAGAGTTTAACGTCATTCAGGCGGACATGTAACCATGGTATCTGGAATATCAACTGTCCTCTGTAATTTAAATATAATGAAGTCACTCACAGCTGGAGGTTGGGTCTCTACCATGTTGGTAAAACTGGTGGCATTGTGTGAGCCACTATGAATAAAAAATAAAACATTAGGTATTTCCTTACGGGAATGTGTCTTCTCAGCATACTCCAGTATATTTAGCTTTCATGGGTAGCCAAACTTATAAATATGAGTCTATATTAATATACTGAAGCTAATGCAAACCTGGCCAGTTCTAATGGTAGTATGTAAGATCATCTCTCCAGATATACCCCAGAAGGAGATGCAGCCAACTTACTGCTCTTTGTTACTGCAGATATGTAAGAAAGAAAGTTCAGTGCAGGACATTGTGAGTCTGTATGTTTACAGTGGTAAAGTCCCTAAGTAGCAAAGCAATATCACTATATTGCACATTGTCAGAGTACTGCATTATTCCATGCAGTGTTATGAATTATTTTGAGTAAATGGTCAATGCATTCGAGTCGGGTGGTATTATCTCTTAAGATAGGCTCACTGTTATAAGAATACGTCTCTCCATCTCTCAGCAACAGCAAGAGGAAGTAAGCCTGTGTAATTCCCTGATAATTAAGTGCATTCGATATGGGAGCAACAAGTGTGAGAAACATTAACCCCGTTGACCTTGAGATATCATTATGTTGTACACACGTCATGATCCATTTAGTCACTAGAGCGGGCAGATACTTTATAAACCCGGCAGTGAGACAGCTAAGGGGGGGGGGGGGGGGTCATAGTCCCCTTCTGAAAACTGCGGTCAAAAAGCATATGCTCGCTGCCTAATGTGTCAGGCAGGCGCATCCATTGTGAAATATGGGCTCTTTCTAAAGCTATCTAAAACTGACCTCGCTAAGAGGAGGAGGAGGAGGCAGGAGTTCTTATCTTTGTCACCTGTCTCTTCTTACGTGCCATCCCACCCTACACCAAGACATTCCACAGAAGAGAGAAGTACAGAGAGAGAACCAGAAAGAACTTTAAAGACCTAGTATATAAACACCTGTTTAATAGAGTAAAGAAAGGTGCAATGCAGTGACAAGAAATAGATAAAGAGAGAAAGAAAGAAATAGGGAGAGAAAGAAAGAAAAAGACTGATAAAGACTGATATAGCGAAAACGAATAAAATTGGACGTCCCCCAGGTTCTAGCAGGGATCAGTATGCAGGTCACAAGGCAGGGTACAGTGGAGAAAACAGCCCACCCATTTTACCATTTTACTGCTGCAATCTCCCACTTCCTCTATGTGCCCTCAACAATGTAATGACACTACATCATAACAGACCATCTATCAGCTGGGGAATAGCTTGTCACACCGCTGTTTTTCATTCACAGGTGTTAAAATGGTATTACAGAGATGACAGCTGTACAGATATGGATGAAAAATCCAGATGTGAGCTGTTTAAAGCTAAAATTGTTTTAATGAAAACAATGATTTTGCAGATACAGTATATAGCCAATTGTCTGAGATCTCATGGATTTGACCAAAGTGTAAGAAGCCAACAACCAGATTGGCCAAGGTAACACTTGTAACACATGTGAACTCACACAAGCTGTAGGTTATATCTGCGCTATGTATTATTAATAATAATTAATGTAACCCTATGGCCAATATGTTCTATCATGTCATTATATATCACGGTAATGATACAGTATATATCACAATACATTTTGCAACTAGAGTGCCCAAGTTATACAGAAGAATTCTGGCCATTGATTCAGTGTGCCATGGTATAAATAGTACAGCAAAATCTCCAACAGTAAAATCAGGAGACAAATTTGATTGCTTCACTATAGGTAACAGGTAACAGGAAACAGGTAACTATGCTAGATTATAATATAATCTAGCAGAGTTACTAGCTAGATCTATCATAATGACATTAAATTTAAAAGAATGACTATGTGAAAATAATATATATTATTTTCACATAGTCATTCTTTTAAATTGAATGTCATTCCATAATGAAAGGACAAGACCGTATACTGGGAGCTGCAAATCAAGGTCAAAGCTTGCCAAAGCCCTTTTTTTTTTTTAAAGCTTCAACCATTTATTCAACAAGAAAGAACAATGTCAAAGTAAGCCTCAAAATAGGGATATACCCTTTCCAACAGCAAGTCAAACCTAAAAGCCTTCAATTTTTATTACAGTTTTATATATTTAAATTTTATTTTGAACCTGCAGTACTTTCGACATAAGTCGTTGCTTTCTAATTCCATAGCGCCTGATCCTAGCCTGCGGTTTGTGCCTTAAAATTCCTCTAATCATGCGTCTCTTTAATATCATTTTTATTTACATGTACCATCAAGAAGCCATCCGCTGGCAAGACTTCAGATGTAAAGCGAGTCTCTCTCGCTACTAAAGCAAATTGGAGCTGCCTGTTTGCGCACAGATAACAATGATGAACAGTGCATGTGATAAGCACATTTTAATGAATAGAGGAACAACGGCCTTGGTGAAAGTAACGCTCTGCATACTACCAAAGTCCCCACAGTTGGATAACTACACATGTAAAGGAGTTTGACACATGCATTTTCAGTCTCAACGCCACAGCTATACTGCTACTGCTATGAGTGTTGAGGGTAATGGTCTGCTTAATTGCAGCACTCCCACAGGTTTTACAAATCCACAGTTTTTACTGATACACCATGCAATGCTAGAAGTCTAATTAAAATAGTTAACTTAATAAACCTGCCATCTAGTGTCATTTACTGTTTCTATTACTGGATGCCTTAGCATAATAGCTCTGCCTACAACAGTGTTGACCTAAAATGCATTAACCACGTCATTCATTCAAGTATTTTATGAGCACCTATTAACCTTTTTTAACATGGAAATAAAGCATTTGTATACAAACTTCCTGCCTTACATATAGGCTATACTGTATGTATGTATGTAAGGCAGGAAGGCACACACATATACGTACCGTATATTGTGCAAAAGGGTATTGAGTAAGAGGAAATATTGTTAAAGTGTTGATAAACAAAACATCTTTTCCCCTGGCCCTACGACATCACCTTTGTGAAAAAAGCCAGTAATAGCTCCATATCTGTTTCGATTCTATATATAAATGTCAATGTATAACATTGACATTGAATTGCAAATCCAGCAATGTTCTGAACGTAGTGCAAGTTGTAAACAGAACTGTGAGCTAACTGTGATATTTGTGGTAGATTGTGACAAGGTCCTGCAGTGGGACAACAACGAACAAGCCTGTAGGACCCAGCCTGCAGGCAACAGACATGCACACTCCTTGTTTAAGCCCCAACTGTCCACGTATCATTGTACTAGTCACTAGTCACAAGGTGCTTTAATCGACCACGGTTGAGCAGAAACAAGCTCCTGATCAAGCTTATTAGAGCGTTCTTTATAGCAGCAGCAAGTTGAAGAAGCTGGGCAGATCCAACATGGGGGCGAGGCAGGGGTTAAGTAGAGCCCCCTTCCCTTCTCAGTACCGGGCACATTACCAGCTTCACAGCCACAACAACAAAGCCTCTCCCAGACGGGGCACACAGCTCTTCTCATGCAGTATTCAGACTCAGTTTTGTAAAGCACTTTGCAACAAACTGCTTTTGTGTTTTTTCGAGCGACGGACGGACAGCGCTGACTTGATTTTCTCTGACGGCAGGCGGCAGCGTGTTGCCATGGCGCAACACTGGGCACGTTGGAGCTCAGCTCAGTGTGAAAGCGGAGTTGCAGCTTTGGTCCCTTATCACACAGGCGGCGGACAGGCAGTTCATGGCTGTGTCCGGCATCCAAACCCTCGAGGCAGAGAGGAGCAGGGGGTCTCTACTTTCCTGTGATGTGGCAGATGTAGAATCACTCATGTTGATCATGCTTGGTATTTGCAAATCTGGCTGAAATGTACAGTGAACTTTGACTGCACTGGCTAAGATCCTAGCTCACTGCACACATGGCTGTGTAAAGTGAGCAGTTAGGGTGTTAGAGCAACACAGAATGTGTATATAACTATAGAATCAGTGACTGGTGAATCTACATCAATTTATGGTAAATTCAAGTATACTAATTGTGTTTTGGTTGGTAACCCTGTTTTTTGTGTAAATCCCACACACCTCCCTGTTCTGTGTGGCTCTATTGACCACACGTAGCTCCCTATCCGCTCTCGCATTCAGCAGGGCACCACCTTCCCTTATTCACCACCCTCTCACCTCCTAAGGAGCAGCTCTCCACAGCCTTCTCAGGTCCCAGAGAGCCCAGCTCTCCTTAACCCTCCCTGCTCGTGCACTGGAATTTCTGCCTGCTTTGAGACTGCCCCACCTGCCTGGCCTGTCAGTCCTGAAAATGTCACGGTTATCACCCAGAGATAAAAGGTCAAGCAGTCCCAAGGTCCCAAGCCTGAGCCCATATGCACTGCTAGCTGGCTAACGCAATTAGCTGGCTAGATCGACCCTACTAGCTAGCTAACACAGACATAGTAGTAGGAGGTATCTTTCTCAAGGATGGTTACAGGTAGGTCGGGCTTGTTGCCGATTGAACTCACAACCTTTTGGAAGGGAGCCTAACTACTAGACTATCCTTGCTCTCATAAGACAACCATAAAATATTAATAAATTCACTATAATATTTAAAGCCATGCTAATGAAACATGTCAAGTAAAATCTAAGTCTTCCTAACTTGGTATAACTAGTCTATAGCTCTTGGTACTGATGAGACACAAAATACCCTTAAGTAAACTCAAGTGTGTATGGTAGGTAGCCAAAACACAGCTGTCCAAATGCTTTTAGAGCACACTGTAGGCCTGTATGATCTCGTGTCCAGGCTTCTTTGTTCCCTCAGTGAGACTGCATCAGAATGAAAGGGGAGTTTATTTCAGCAGGGCTTTGAGCTGAGAAAGGGGTGAAACTTGCCTTGTCTGCCTGTTATTCTGACTGTCATGTACATGCTGGGAGAAATTGGAAAGAGAATGAATAATTCACACTCCAGAATGCTCTATTCAGGAAAGCAGAGCAGAAAGAGGCTACACACATATCCCCTCCACACACACACACACACACACACACACACACACACACACACACACACACACACACAATGTAGCCTATGAAGGAACCGTGATTTGATTAATTATCATTAATTTACTTTAGGTCAATGTGAGAGTGACGTAGCCATGTTAAAAAGCAGGATGTGTTTTTACATAACAGATAGACCCAGCCAACTCCCAGCTGCCATGGCAAATTTCGGCCTCGCATTTACATGCGATATTATCACTAACTGTGTTAAACCATTTCAATCCAGCTGTAATCTACATATGTTTTCCTGTGCTCGAGAGGTGTCAATAGTTCCCAACACAGGCTGGCCACAGACTCCACTCCCATTGTGAGAGGCCCCAACCTTATGGCTACACTTCTATTCAATGTAAATTAATATTTGTTTACTATTGTGACAAGACCCCCCCCTTTTGGCCTTTGCTCTCAACTATATAAGCAAGAGATGTTTGTTGGCAGAGAGACGTTGGTGAAACATTCCATGTGAGGCCAAACGTTTTTCTCCCTTGATGCGCACATTGTATTAATAAAGCCTGTTTCCTGACTTACCACCATCTAACTGGACTATTCTTAGTGTTTCTGTGGTTAAAATGTACCATCACCTATCATACATTACATAAACACATGATTGTGCACAGACAAAACTAATTTGTTCCTCATCTCCAAGCAAACTGCAACTGTTTGAAAGATTATTTGATACTGTGTGTTTTGAGACAAACCTAGTGTGCGAACATTGCCCTTCTACTACAGAAGAGGTTTCTAGAAGCTCTGAAAGCTCTTCCAAACCAAACCAAGCCCAGCAAAACATAACAACACAGTATAATCTTTTCAGTGTATGTCAGAAACAATTTCCATTTTCTTGTCTCTCCAGCTGCTTGTCAGAAAGGTTATCAAAGGCCAAAAACATATGCAAAAAGAACAAAGGGATTTTTTTTACAACAGCAGATGTTATTGACTGGCAGAAACAATTGGTGAAGGCAATAAGAAAGTGCTGCCAACTGAAAATAAACAGCTCCTTGCATAATATGACGCAGAGAGCACTGAATATCAAAATTCTGGTTCAGAGAAAGACTTAAAATGTACATGGTAGAACATATTTTTTCATTAAATTTAAATGGTAGCAATAACCAAAGAGACCTGTAGAATAAAAGTTTCTGTAGTGCATTGTGTGTGTGTCAGTGTGCGTGTGTGCACATGAGTGGTTTGGTCTGTGCAAAAGTTGATTGATGGCTTCATTAAGGTCTTATTTGACCTACAATGTAATTACTTGCATCAACACAACCTGTCAGCCTCAATCGAAGTAACTTTGGTCTAACTTAGTTACTCAGCAGAATGGGGCTCTCTGAATCTGGGATTAACATCAATATCCTACTTTCCTCATCCACATGCACTGATGAGCCAAAAGTGCTAATCAATCCAGCATGCAGACAATAGACTGGGTAGCCTCAGTGATGTATAGACATACCAAACTAAACTGGAACTTTCAATGAACTGGTTGGATTGCCAAGATAAAATAGAATAGGATAGAATAGGAGAGGGTAGGGTAGTATAGTATAGTATAGTATAGTATAGTATAGTATAGTATAGTATAGTATAGTATATTAAAGTATAGTATGGTATAATATAGTATAGTATGGTATAGTATAGTATGGTATAGTAGAGTAGAGTATAGTATATTAAAGTATAGTATGGTATAATATAGTATAGTATGGTATAGTATAGTATGGTATAGTATAGTATAGTATATTAAAGTATAGTATGGTATAATATAGTATAGTATAGTAAAGTATATTAAAGTATAGTATGGTATAATATAGTATAGTATAGTATAGTATAGTATAATATAGTATAGTATAGTATAGTATAGTATAGTATAGTAGAGTAGAGTAGAGTAGAGGAGAGGAGAGGAGAGGAGAGGAGAGGAGAGGAGAGGAGAGGAGAGAGATGAAGAGGAAAGTCGCAGCACGTAGCCTCTTAGGCAGCACACCTCTTAGGCAGCACACCTCTTAGGCATAACCCACAGATGCCCAGGATGGGATCTGGCTGTGCTATGACACATGGCAATCACACAGCTCGCAGCATGAACTGTATGCACATCCTCCATGACACATCTGGCTCAGTGACAGAAGTACAGCCGTTCCTATGACATGAGTTAAATGTCTCCTTGGCGGGTCTTTCTACAGCCTTACCTGACCAAGACTGTTGTTGTAGCAGCATGACAGACAGACAAAAGTGTGGCTATTTGGACATAAAGTGAGATGATTATGAGTGTCTAATACAATACACTTTTAGGGGCAGCTTGTATTGTTCTTCAAGGAAGCTAGCTACATTTTTAGGAGCCTAAAGGCATCATGCTGGGAAGAGAAAGGTTAGCAAGATTAATGAAACCCTTTATATTAAGTGTTTTCCTCTATACTGCGAAACACAGTATTCTTTACACTGTATAGTGCATAACAGTTCTGAGGTGTGAGAGTTTGTGACAACCAGAAATACAGTAACCATGTAGAGTAGAGGTCGATGGATAGTGGATTTAAAAGGCAGATACAATGACGATATTTAGGCCAACATGCATGTAAATACAGTATATATACAGTATATATGCCTGTATATACTCACGGAGCAGGTAGTGATGTTAGCTGTGGTTAATGGAATGCGTTAATGGAATGCGTAATGTAATCAAAACTTCCACGCAACAAAAAGTACATTTAAAAGAATTGTTTATACTGGATACAAAATCCACGGATCCTTCTTGGCAAAGACTTTACAGTAGTTTTCACAGTTCATATTCTTTTGTACGACCACATTTTAAAACTCTGAAGTTTTTCCTGCTTTTTAAATAAATATCTCCACAGCCTGTATTTAAAGAGGCTGAGTTGTAAAGTGGACCGATTTGAGATTATGTATCTAGGTTTAAATAACTTCACTCAAATTATTATTGCCTGTGTTAAAAGTGTAGTAAATCCAGCAAGTAAGAACATGGAAATATAGCATTACAAATATAACTACACATGTATTTATCTACAATTTATGTACAGTAGTTTGGTTTATCCCATGTATGCAGCAAATCAGACACAGTACACAAAGCAAACACTTTAAGCCCCTTTTATATCAGGAATATATATATATTTGTTGGGTTTCCTTCTGTATCAGTTCAATACATTCAATCAAACTTTATATTGAAAAAAATTGTTACAGTGAATCGGGATCTCAAAATTGTGATTCTCATTATATCAAGAATCATGCAGCCCTAGGTAAAAGTGATCTGAAAGGCTCCAGTTATGCACAGAGCTAAAGGGCAATAGTCTGTCTAATAGAATAATTACGGCTATATGAGGCAGCGGAACAACCTCAGAAACTAAATGAAACTGTGTCTCCTAACTGCCGCTATAATTTAGAATTCACAACAGTCCAGAAGGCATACCGTAGATGCTGCAAAGCAGGAAATATGGGACTAGTGAGAAAGTAATTCAGAGTAAAACCATGGGTTTCTACTCATGGTTTTATTTGTATGAAATGTTGCTAGGTTGCAAGATGTGTGTTTTTGTCTTCATTAATTATTACATGCCTGTTACTGGACTAAATTACACTGCTCAAAAAAGTTAAGGGAACACGTAATCATCATAGTATAACACCAGTTAAACTTCAGGCATATCAATCTGTCCATTAAGGAAGCATAATGGATTGTGAATCAATGTCACCTGTTTTGGTGCAAATGAAAGTGACAACAGAAACAGAAAGACAACCCCCAAAAAGGGAATGGTTTTGCAGGTGGTGGCCACAGACAATTGCTCTACATATTCTTCCTGACTGATTTTTCTCTAGTTTAGCGCTTTTCTAGTGTCTTTGCCACTACTGGTAGCATGAGGCGGTTGCTGCAGCCCATTCAGGTTGCACAGGCAGTCCAGCTCCTCCAGGATGACACATCAATACGGGCTGTTCCCTTAATTTTTTTGAGCAGTGTACAATGTACTGTAGATGTTTAAAAGAGTCATGCTGGGAAGCTTAACAATGACACCTGATTAAAGGGAACCAGTTTTCCTGCTCCATTACTTTTTCCAGTAATTTTTGCTATCCCCTGCCAGCAAAGCTACTCCCTCTTTTACTGTGACAAGGTCAAGACGACCTCCATATAATAGGTGACAGAATCTCATAAACTAGCAGCAGAAGACCGGTCAAGCAGTGAAACTCACTGCACCACCGGAAGCATTGTAAAAGCTCTCTCACTCACTGACTAAGAGGATATGAGACTGGAAATGGCAGCTAAACCGACAGAGCTGAGGCAGACAGTAAATTAAACCCTGGAAATAAAGTGCTTTCACATAATAGAAACATAATAGGCCCTATCTTGCACCCAGCGCAATTGACTTTGTACACCGACACATGTATCATTCCCATTTTGCACCCGACGCACAGTGGACTTTTTCCTCCACAGACGGACGCCGGTAAATTTACGCCGGGTGGTTCAGCGAAAAGAGGCGGCGTATTCAGGCGCAAACATTCCCTTGTGCTATTTTGCAGTTTCAGAAAACAATTCCGCCACTGACCAGGAAAAACCTAGTCTAAAGTCAGTGGCGCGTTATTTAGATGCTATTTTAAGGGCGCATGCTTAGCAATAATGTAGCATGTGCACAAACCACATGCTACATGATGCAGCAGTTCCTATTTTTGCAAAGCATACATAATTACAAGGAAAAATATTACCACAAGAGGGAAATCATTGTGGTGTCCATGAAGATGTGAAAAAGAAAGGCATAAATCTAGGGTACACATTCACCTAAATTACATTTACATTTAAAGCATTTAGCAGACTCTTTTATCCAAAGCGACTTACAACAGTCACCAGTTTTTGCAAGCAGATAACATTCTCCTAGAATAAGGACAACATCATGTAACAAGATTACTTTACCTATGCATTTGCACAACATTACTCGAAGGTTTATCATTCGTTCCTCAAAACAGTCAATAATTACATTAATTGAAAGTTATCATTCACTCTTCAAAAAGTCAATAATTACTAAACTGCTAATTTCTTAAAATTATTAGAGCTGATCTAACAGAGTAGAAAGAAGTGTATTTTTTTTATTTATTTATTTTTATTACATTTTTTAAAAGGGAGGAAAGGAAGATAGAATAAGTATAGTTATTAGTGCTATAAGGTAGAAAGATTGGTGGCCGAGGTACCGAGATGGATTTTGAAGAGGTGGGTCTTAAGTCTCTTGTGGAAGATTGGTAGTGATTCTGCTGTTCTGACCGCTGTAGGAAGGTCATTCCACCATTGCGGTGCCAGGACAGAGAAGAGTCTGGACTGAGCTGTACGACTCTTACGCGCAGCTCGTAGCGACGGAGGTGCCAGCCTGCCAGCCGAGGTGGTAGATCTTAGTGCTCTGGCTGGGGCTTGGAATCTTACTATTGCTTGGAGGTAGAGCGGGCAGTTTCTTTTGCTGCCTTGTAGGCCAACACTAATGTCTTGAATCGGATGCGGGCTGAGACGGGGAGACACTGAAGGTCTCGGAAAAGGGGGATTACGTGAGAGAACTTTGGTTGGTTGAATGCAAGACGGGCTGCTGCATTTTTGATTTGTTGTAAGGGTCTGGTAGCAGAGACTGGTAACCCGGCGAGTAGAGAATTGCAGTAGTCTAGACGTGAGATTATTAAAGCTTGGACCCTAGTCCAAGCTGTGCCGCTTCGTTTGTGAGGAAAGGCCTTATCCTTCTGATGTTGTAGAGGGCAAATCTGCAGGTTTGGGTCGTTGTGGCAATGTTGGCTGCGCAGGACCGTTGACTGTCCAGGACAACTCAGAGGCTCTTTGCAGTTGGACAAGAGGACACTGAGGTGTTGTCAAGGGTAATGGACATGTCCATTTGGGGGCAGTTCTTTGCCGGGAGGTAGACTAGCTCTGTCTTTTCAAGGTTGAGCCTCAGGTGAGGCGAAGAAATCCAAGCACTGATGTCAGCGAGGCAATTAGAGATTCTGTTTGAGATATGCGTGTCAGATGGGGGGAATGAGAGGTAGAGTTGGGTGTTGTCGGCATTGCAGTGGTAGGAGAATCTGTGAGATTAGATTACAGAGCCAAGAGATCTAGTGTACAGTGAGAAGAGTAAGGGTCCTAGCCCAGTTCCTTGCGTAACCCCATTGGTGAGCAGGCAGGGTTTGGACAGGTTTCCATTCCAGAGGACTCGATAGGAGCAATCTGTCAGATAGGACTCAAACCAGGAGAGCGCCGAGTTGGTAATGCTCAATTTAGCGAGGGTCGATAGAAGGACCTGGTGGTTTACTGTGTCGAATGCTGCAGATAGGTCTAGGAGAATGAGGACTGAGGAGAGGGAGGAGGCTTTAGCGGCTTGCAGGGCTTCAGTCACCATGAGAAGAGAGGTTTCAGTGGAGTGAGCAGACTTGCACCCAGATTGGTGAGGGTCCAGGAGGTTGAGTTGTGAAAGGTTGGAAGACAGTTGGTCAGAGACTGCACATTCGAGTGTTTCAGATAGGAAAGAAAGGAGAGATACCGGTCTGTAGTTTTGAGATGCAGACGGGTCCAGGGATGGTTTCTTGAGTAGCAGTTTGACTCTAGCTGTTTTAAAAGGCAGCTGGGACCGAGCCTGTGGTAAGGGAGGAATTGATCAGGTAGGTGAGAAATGGTAGGATGTCATTTGAGATGGCTTGGAGAAGTGGGCAGGTAGTGGCCGGTTGGATACAATCAGTGTTTTGATATCTTCTGTGGAGAGGGCAGAGAATGTCTTTAAATTATCGACAGGCAGTGTGGGAATAGAGGGGATAGAAGGAGGTGCAAAGGATTGGCTAATGTCATTCACTTTCTTTGAAAAGAAGGTTACAAAATCATCAGCTGACAGGGAGCAGGGCAGAGGGGGGGGCAGGCGATGTGAGCAGGGAGGAAAATACAGAAAATATTTTCCTTAGGTTGGCGGCGGTGGTGTGGATTTTGTGTCGATAGAAGGTGGATTTGGCTACAGAAACAGAGGAGGCGGTGGTAGGCCGTGAGATTCAAGTGGCGGTCAGATTTTCTCCATTTCCTCTCAGACGCTCTGGGCTTTGTTCTACAAGCGCGTAGAGGTTCCAATAGCCAAGGAGTGGGGAAGAGAAGTTCTTACTGGTCTAGTATTAAGTGGACAGAGGGTGTCAAGAGAAGATGTTAGAGAGGTCACGAGCGTGAAAGTAGCCTGGTCTGGGGATAGGAGCGAGAATTGTTCAGTCGACGGTAGCAGGGAGAGTACTGCAGAAGAGAAGGATGAGGGAGAGAGAGATTTTAGGTTACGGCGAGAGGGAACGCAGGTTGAAGTAGCAGGGGCCGAAAGAGATTTAGGGGGAGCGAGAAGGAGACAAAGTGATGATCGGACACCGGGAGGGGGGTAACCAAATTATTCAGGCTAATTGATGACGGATCAAACTAAGGTCGGTCTCCTCGGCTGTAAACCGCTCCTGGCGTGCGCCTGGCAAATCCGCCATCATAATAGCAATCCGCCATGGAACAAGCGCGCCTGTTCTTAAGGGAATGTGAGCTAACGCTGATTGGTTTATTGCACGTTACGCCCAAACCTCACCTAGCCGGTTGGGCGCAAGAGTAATTTATCTAGCCGGTATAATAGCAACAGCGCTCGATATCCGCCAAAAAAAGCTACTTGCGTTTCACGTTTGATACTTGCGTTTCAGATCGTTAGAATAGGGCCCAATGTGTGCATAGTCTGATGTTTCAGCATGTTCAACTAGCAATATCAACCAATAGGGATAAGCATTTTACAATTTTAATGACAGAAAGTAAAGAGATGTTTTGTTTTGGCCACAAGGGACTGTTCTGAGCAAAAAAAAATTCCCCTGAAAACTACAAACAATATACACACTTTGTGTGCATGTTCATCTATGCGTGTTGTGCATGTGTGGTGTGCATGTTATGTACAGAAATACAAAACCCTGCCCGCAAGGTAAGGTTTGAAAATACTTTTGAAATGATGTAATAATACTACTGTGAGATTTAAGAGTTTTTCATAAAGCAACCATTTATATCAAAGCAATTGACAGATTGTGGTCTGAGTGGTATGATAAAAAAATGAAGAGTCAAAAGTATCCTCCGAAAGACTGCACACATTATACTATGGATATTGGTTGTAAAGCTACAGTATAGTATACGTTCTGCCTTCACTTTCCCCATCGTATGAAGAGATGGGGAGAGGGGAACTGAATTACTTACTGTATGAACTGTTCTAAACTCCACTCTTTGTATTGGCTGGCTTGAGGCTAGATGGTTTGATGTGATAGAATGATGTGGTCCCATTGAATTACTGAACCTATTCAGCATGTGACTGTAGGCCATGCAAGTGTGACAATACAGGTTCTACTCTGAGACCTAGTGACTATAGTTCAGCATGATAGCATTGGTAGACTAGGAGATTAAATTACATTACATATATTTGCATTTTAAAATTATGCTTTTGTACATGAACAATATTAGGTCTCCCTTGGTACACCTCAAGTATCTATCTCACATATATCTAAATATCTTCTTGTTAGAGAAAAAAATATATGTTTGTGTTCTCACATTATTAAAGAAACACTTTAACAAGGTGACATCATATATGGTCATGATAACCTGGTCAGAAATGTGTGTTTCTTAATTT
The DNA here is from genome assembly GCA_025447815.1 of Percopsis transmontana. Lineage (NCBI taxonomy): Eukaryota > Metazoa > Chordata > Actinopteri > Percopsiformes > Percopsidae > Percopsis > Percopsis transmontana. Next base: position 38,526 of record JAOEHI010035584.1, on the reverse strand, counting down.
GTTTTTCAGTTCATACCCTTCCAAGGCTGAGAGAGTTTCAAAATGCATTTTGATTAAAAGAAACTGCTGATCCACGATCTTAGTTGTGTCTTAGTTGTGTCTTTTCAATTGGAATTTATCTAAGACTTTTATTTATGGCTTTATATCTATGTTATATCCTGTTATATCGATTCTGACAGGAGGCACTGCTGGTAGAACTATAGGTACATTGCAATCTGTTGCCTTTGAGAACTGTCCATAACATTTACATTTACAGCGTTTAGCAGACACTTTTATCCAAAGCGATTTACATAACCTAAACCACTTTACAGACCACCAGTTAGTTTTGTCTTTTGTCTCTCAATTATTACTAGTTTTAATTGTTAGTATTAGGATAACTGATTAATGGTTTGTTTTACTGAGCCACCTAATCACTGGTGCTTTGGTTTATTTGCTGAATCAAAATGAATTAAAAGGAGCATGTATATACCAAACTAGGTGTCAAAGCATACAGTTTGTACTGTTTCACCCCTATTAATAATGACAGTAATTTACAGAAAACGGTTCCTTATGTTGTACATGGTTTTCTCCCTGTTCCTCAGTTTGTTTGAAAATGAATCTCATTGTTTCTGCAAGTTGTCTATTTCAGCTTTAGAAATACAGTAGGTCGATATTTAAATGATATTCTCAATGCTATTTTAAGCTATAATAAATGAGCTACAATACTTTCAAAGAGCCTCATCAGTCTGTGCGTATGGTTCAAAGATCTAACAAATGATTAGTCACTGAAGGCTCACTGCGACACTGGACAGCTTAGGATGTTTTGGACTGTAAGAGATGTGAATCATATCCTTGTGGTGTTTGGGAGTTCAAGTCCACATTAAAACCTCAAGGACAGTTCTGAGTTAGCGTCGTGTCACTAATTTGCTCAACACTCATAATAGGCTCAAGCAGATAAAACCTGCCACTGACAAGCTGCAGTGCCCCCAGTGCCAGACATATAACAGGCAGAGCAGGCCGGCCTGCCTGTCTAGAATCCAGAACCATATTTCAGAAATAAACACAGTAAAACTACTTGTTACATAACTATCATCCAACATTCATATATCTAAGGCCCCTGGTGACTTCCAGGTAATGAAAATAAACATTGAATTTAAAGTGAACGAATAGCAAAGTCTAAACACCAGTAAGTTCTTTCATAAAGTTTTATACAATGTAAATATTTAGTTAAACACATAGCATCCACAGGATAAGACTAATGGAAAAGGTTAGGCTTATGTTAACAATCTCCATTATTTATAATCACTGCAGTAGGACACTGGATCCAGAGATTTTGTCAGTGATAAATAAAAACTGGCCTCACGACATACCAATACTGGGTTTACACATTAGGCTGGGAGCTACACAGATTTAGCTTGGCCCACCCTCTTGTGTCCTGGGGTGAAGGTGAGTATGTCCCAAATTTCACATTAGCCTATCTGCAACCCGACAGGTGAAGCCAACTGGCTCCAAGGTCACCAGGAGCCTGCATCAGAAAATATTAGACAGAGAAAACAAAGTGGGCTGTATTCAGATCCTGGCACTCTGGCCAAAATAAGACCATACAAGGAACTATCAAGGAACCATTCAATCAAGTCAGGTATTCATGCAGGACCGTCGGTCCTACCACACGTTCTATTGTAACAGGATGAAAATTTTCCATAGACTCTCCCACATGTCACATGATGATAAATAAGAGACAGTCAGAGCATCGCCACAGGTCTGAGCAGCAGAGAGCTGGTAAAGCAGGGGCTTAGTTTTACCTTGGGGCTAGGGTATCACAAATCATTCCAGAAATCCATGGGCATCTGTGAGACCAACAGCTTTAACAAACCGTGTGTGACTCCAGGGGGCAGATTCACAAAGATTATAAGAGTTGCTTATGAAAAAAAAGGAAATTCCGAGGATATAGAAATCTGCTTTTGTTCTCCGGTTATTGAAAGGGGGTGACCCTGCTATTTAAAATAATTATAGGCCAATATCTAATTTATCAGTACTGGCTAAAATTCTTGTGAGTGATCAGCCATTTTATCAACAGATCAGTCAGGGCTTCGAAATAAAAACATAGTACCATCACAGCTGCACTGAAGGTAGTAAATTACATTTCTGTCGTACTTGAATACAACCAGCATTGTGCATCACTCTTAATTGATCTGTCCAAAGTTTTGGACACAGTCGATCATGAAGTTTTAAAACTTTAGACCTTTAGGTTGTGAACCAAGCAACTTTAACTTTAGACTCTCGGAGCATGCAGTTGCTTGGTTCACAACCTACCTTAGTAACAGATCTCAGTGAATTAGATATGATGGACTATTTTCTGATAGTGTACCCATCTAAAAGGGTGTACCACAGGGTTCTGTATTAGGTCCACTTTTATTTACTATTTCTAAAAACAATCCGGTGCCAAAACATGTCAGATGCTAAGTATTATTTTTATGCTGACGACACTATACTGCTGTGCGTCAACTCTTATACAGGCTATTGAATACTTACAAAATGCCTATATTGTTGCCCAAAATACCCTACTTCACATTAAACAAGTTCCTAAGACCAAACTTATGTTGTTAACCAACTCTACTAGTAGGCCGCAAACTATCCCTCCAGTGATCACTCTTGAGGGAAGTGAAATAGAGCTGAGGCTAAAACTGGGTTTTTATTAAATAAGTTGTGTTTTTTTTTCAAGGTAAAAAAGCAACTTGTTGCCGCCACATTTTTTATCTATGCTGGACTATGGATATATTTTATACTGAATATGCATACTGCTGCTCAGTATCTTCGCATGGTTGACACAGCTTACCATACTTTGAGGTTCATTAACAACTGTAAAGCTCTGACTCACCACTGTAAGCTATACTCTCTGGTAGAATGGCCTGCTCTGGCTACCTGTAGGTTCTGTTATTGGTACTATAAAGGCAATTCTTGGTCATCTGCAATACTACGTATGTGTCCTTATCACCCAGAAATGTGCCGGACAATATGATAATATGGCTCCATGTCCCAAATGTCCGCTCAGAAATAAGAAAAAGGGTCTTTGTGTATTATGCACCTTTGGTATGGAATATGTTACAGACAGGCTTGAAAATTAATTGATTAATTAATTTTGTTAAATCTTTTAAATCCAAAATAAAAGAATTAGAGGCACTCTTTAAGATGTCAATGTTTTTAAGATGACCTGGTTACGAAAATGACTCCTAGAAATGTATCTTTTGAAATGTGAGTATCCCATGCTTGTTTCTGTCTCTTTGTGTGTTTTCTGTCTGTAACTATGTGTTTTTATTTAAGATGATGCCTGTATTGGCCAGGTCTCCCTTGGAAAAGAGATTCTTAAATTTAATGTTTTTCTTTCCTGGTTTAATAATGGTTAAAAAAATGTTAAGAAAAGGTGCTATTCTTCAAACAAATCTTCTCATGGAATGGGTTGCAGTGTATTTCCTCTACATATTATTCTACATATTTCCATAACAGGAAGTTATGGTGGGACGTGTAGAGGGCATTAACCCCAAAATGAGTAGGCCTATACAAAGTGAGTCATCAGTATTTCCTTAAGATGAAAACACCTGTGTGGTTTCAAGGTTTGCAGCAACTAATCAATGAACTCAATGATGATTATACAAAAAAATATATATAACATTTGTTTATTGATTAGTTGCCTGATGTAAAGTCAGGAGTCGCACCCAGGGGTGGGAGTCCAGAAGCGGTACACCTCCTCCCCATTCTACCTAGCCGGTGTACTAATGCTGCAATCCATTGCAAGTCGGAATATATTTTCGAGTAGGTATTCCCAACATCCAATCTAAATGCGTCCCAGTGCATCTGATCGGGAAACGCCCGCAGCAAACTGATGTTTATATGCAGGGTTGCCAATGCCAACTCTCACGCTCCTGACCTGTGACACACACTTTCACCTTCAGCCTCACAGCCCTGAACAGGCGAACGTAGAGCCATTTAGATTAAACAAGTAAAACACTGCCTTCCACATGGTGGAACACAAATTCATAA
>JAOEHI010035584.1:15278-34409 GCA_025447815.1 Percopsis transmontana | reverse complement strand
TGAACAGGCGAACGTAGAGCCATTTAGATTAAACAAGTAAAACACTGCCTTCCACATGGTGGAACACAAATTCATAACTTTCGTGTCGTTTAGAAGAGCGCAGAAGGGGCAGAGTTTTATCCATTTGGCTAGCGCTATTGTTTTGCTCCAATAATGGATAATATGCAACAAGCAGTTTTGAAGACGAGGAGCGATGAGAAGGAGAAGGCAGCTAGAAATTTAGTTTATTTAAATTTAGCCATAATAATCCAGGCAGCTGGTTATACTATATGTTTTATCTCCACACACACACACACACACACACACAATAATTAAACATAACAGGTAATGCCATTTGAATGGCAATTTGCTTCCATGATATGGCCTTCCTTCCTACAGTATATTTACATTTTACATTTACAGCATTTAGCAGATGCTTTTATCCAAAGCGAATTAGTACACTTGACAGTTCAACTGGTTAACCACCAGTTTTTGCAAGCAAATAACATTCTCCTAGAATAAGGGCAGCATCAAGTCATAAGGTTACTTCACTTGTGCATTTTTTGTGCATTACTCGAAAGTAATGCACTAAAATCTAGAAGTCAAAAGTTAGTTCAGAAAACAACTGCAATCAATTTCTCCTACAGTACATTGTTGTCACAACCCCCCACTCAACTGTAGCTTGCTGTTTACCACACTAACATCCACTTTTAGATTTGTAATATGTTAAGTCAGTGTCTTCACTTTAGTTCAATTAGTTAATTAAAAAGTCTCTTCCCCATAGACTAGAATGCAGGGGTAGCCTCATATGGCTCCAAATGTATTGATTTGGCTGAGTGAGTTCATGTGTAGATGTGGCTGTGTGTTCATGTATTGGCTATGTGTCTGGAGTAGAATAGGTTCTTGTGTTTTTTTGTTTATTTCTGGTTCTTGCTATCATTCTGATTCTCCTCTTCCTGTAAACCCTTGTTATTGCCTTTTTTAACTTCAATAAACATTCAATAAAATGTTGTAGGGCCTACTGTAATTTTGATATTGGAAACATCATGTCTATATCCTTACATTTTAAACATCCTGCTTAGACCTCCCGATCCCGTCACTTGTGTAAGCTGTGTAAACTGCATACTTTCTTAAATTCTGATGGTGAATTGAGTCCAATATGTACATGTATGCATACGTGTGTAAATGTAAATGTACACGTGATTAAGCCCATTGCATCAAACATTTCACCCCAGACAGGTACAAAGTTGGCAACCCTGTTATATGGCAAGTCTTCACTTCACAAGCATCTACTGAGGACCTGCTGTATATCCATTACCACAGCGCCGTTAAAGAAGAGAAACGCTAGCACTACAGGAGCTGATTTAACAGATTACCACTTAAAAAGATACAGGGGGAGTTGGCTAGTAACCTACCGTGTGCTCGCAAAGACGTATATCAAGCACAAATCTACTGAATGGCAATTACAAAGTTCTTACAGCACGTTTCACAACACAAACACTACATGAATTAAAAATTGCACCTGTACTCAGCCCACTTCACCCTGTTACACCTGGCTAGTTATTTACACCGAACATACTTCATTGAGTACCTTAGATTAACATAAAGTTGTTAAGTTTGTTGAAATATTTTGTATACCCATTTAATTTTTTTAAATCATACATACGGACAACTCTTACCATGCTGAACAATCGCCAAAAAAATGTCACAGCAGATGTCACACCTTGTTTTCTTCAGCCAGTGTTTCAATCAGATATAGTATCTTGTAGCAGAACAAACAAATAGCATCATCTTGTGACAGACTATAATTAATCGTCTACACTTATTTTGAGATTACATCTGCAATTTGCACATGGTACATGCAATGCAATACATTGAATTTAATTTCCAAAGCTAAAAATTGGATTCCAGTGGTGACCCAGGGGAAAATGTTGCTTCTCATGTGTTTCTCTTCTTTTGCTCAGAGACAAACTGAGATTCTTCTTTGAGTCTTATTTGTAAACTAATTTATGTCACAATTGTATCTCCTAAAATCCCTTAGGTGAAATAACCGAGCTTAGCAGGAGACAATTAGTCTAAACTGAGGTTCATCAATATGTAAAAAATTAGAAATCTGTACGTTTCTATGAGTTATCTTTAAGATCACACTGAGAAATGTTTTTGTTGTTTTTAAGAGTGTTACTGAGGACGTTCAGATTGTGTGTAGACGAAAATTATCCAATTTCTCCTCACCTGAAACATATTAGCAATATGTCTATAAATATGTATATACATATACAAAATGTATGTTGATATAATAAAAAAATGCTAAGGAATTTCACTGCATCATTATTTTTGCTATTATCTATAGGCCTATAACTTCTTATTGCATCCATAATATTATTTATATCTGTTAGGAATGACACAAACAAGTACACCATGCTAATGAAGTTGTAATAGCTTCAGAGCATCAGAGATGTGTTGTATTGCGAATCTGACGTTCTACCTGCTCCACAGTATGTCCTGGTGACATAGCGTGTTCTGAGTTTAAGTTGACAGATGCGATCATAACTATATCTACGACAGGGGATGACCAGTCACTCCAGAAAGAATAGGGGATGACCAGTCACTCCAGAAAGAATAGCCTATCTTGTTATTGCGCTCACACTGGTTGGTTTTTCACTTAAAATGTGAGTGGAATTATCATGTTCTATCCACATTAAGATTAGAAATAGGATACTGCTTTAAAGTTTTTTTTTATATAACAGAGCTAAATATTATTTTCCCACTCTAAACAGCTTTAGAAATCTAACTCCTAATGGCACAATGGCCTGCTTGTAGAATTTATAGGCTTATAAATGAGATTATAAAACCCTAAGTTAAAAAGAACTGAACCTCTGTGATTTTTGAGCATTACAATGCAAATGCAACGTGTACGCAATGCAAACACAACATGAAGGCAACATGAAAGCAACACAGGCAGTGTAGTACCTTCAGTGCTTTCAAAGAAAGCATTCCTTCGATGGCTGACGGCCAATGGCAATGCGTCAGATGGCTGCACTGGAAGAGGGCCATTACATGGATGTTTATCCCACCCAAGATATCGGATTAAAAGTGATTCTGCCCTGAAAAATATAGGCTATAGCCAAGTCTAAGATGAACTGCCCATATGGGGAAAGCAAGTTGGCATCTCAAATTCATTTAATTAAACCATGGAAACACAATAAATTATTGTGGTCCATTAGCCCCACAAGAAGATACAGTATAAAGTATAAGCTTCATACTTGCCTTCTCAGCTGGAGGAAAGCTGAAATTAAAAAGATTCTGATGTTATGCACCACTGATGTTTCATTGGATACATGCCTAAACATTTTATAGCAATCTGGTGAGTCCATCAAAATTTAAGGTAATGAATAATATCCGTTGGAAAAACAAGCCAACGCAGCAAAAAATATGTCAGAGTGACTAATTCTGAAGAGTTTGGTTACAATGTGACGAAGGGGGGTAATGAACCATAAATGTGGATAGTGTTTTTGTTCATTATACTGATCCCTTTGCATTAATTGTAATTTAAAACTCCTTACTCAAAGTAAGCCGGTTATTTGGCTCTCACTTCAGCAACATTAAATTTAGATTGCTTTCCAGTCTTTCATGCATTAATATCAGCAAGAACTGCAAATATACCTGCTCTACCTGCTCTATTAGGGCAATATAGGATTGAGAAGACACCATCTACAGTATATTATTGGCATAATGTAGAAATCTATATGGTAAGAACACATTATAAACTGCACGTTGGCTCTCGCAGAACAAAAAATTATAGAGGCATATATATATATATATATATATATCCCAGCCAGTACAAGGTACTAATCAGAACAGAATTACACATACAAGGACCTTGACTTGAAGATTGGTGGATTGCACTTAACAGATTCCTATACATTTCTCTACTGTACAGCATATTTCTCAATTTCCTTGTGTGGTGCATTACATAAGGAAAACAGAGCAAGGTTCAACCATCATTTAACAGGAAAACATGAAACCTATACAAATGGGTTATAGCCTACTATAGTAACTGTACAGATTAATGAGACAACGGCCAGGTTATAATAAGATATGTATTTCTCTAATCCGCTATCCCACCCTAAATATGATTTTGAATTTAAATGAATATAATCTAAACATTATTAGAAACAACGCAAACCACATAAAGGGTGAAAAATGTGAAAATCTGCAAGGTGCCAAGTTGAGAATTAACACAGAAAAGAGTTTACACATACAGTACATGTAAATGTAAATGCAATACACCACACTCCATTAAGCATTTTTGGCCATCAAGGGGAGAGACAGATAACAGATTTCATGTAACAAAATTGAACAAATTAGGTAATTTATCCACTTTTATCCAAAGCGACCTGCTCAGGTATGCTTACAGGTAGACTGTTAGTGTTTAGGGAGATCAACTCCCACCCGAAAGGTCTTGGGTTTGTTCTGCAAAAGTCCCAAACATGCAACAAATATGTCACAGTCCCAGATTAAAAGTTACAGTTTGAAAAATAAACTATAGATAAACTTTTCAAACATTGTGTATATTACGACCCTTCCAGAGTCTATGTTTAGACTGTCTATTGATTAAATGTTTTATTGTATGGTAGGCCTATTTGAAGTAGTATCAGGGACACTGGAAGACATTTTCACTTGGGGGTGCTGAAATGTTTAGCTTGGAGTGATATTTGTTTGGAAATTACTAGGGGAGGGTCCAGGCTATGCTCCCCCGGGGGAACATGTTCAGAAAAACTCACTAAATAAATAGTTGCTTTCCCGACACAAAAGCAGTACTAATTTCACCGCAAAAGTACAATTAACAATATTTTATACATTTTCTATCAGAACAAGATAGAGAACAATATTGATGTAATTAAGAGATTCACTTAAAATAAAATAAAAATGTAAGCTTATATACAACTATAGAAAACTATTCATTGTTTTAGGAGGGCTTTAGCTAGCTAGCTGGCTGACTGTGCAGAGCTACAGTGCACTGCAGATAAAGCGAGTGCTAGCACTCGGGGAGACATGGTTGGATTTGATTCTATTCACTTATAAATGGCTAGTAGCACTTGCACCACAACCAGGTGGCATTTAGTTTTACGTGACAAGATGAATAAACCGCGGGTGCGGTCAATACACTGGTTTGTTTTTTTAAATTACACAAAATACTGTAATGTGGTTCATATACGGTGCGGTTAATAGTCGGGAAATAACGGTAATGCGGTCGAAATCATTACTGAATCTCATGCCAATGGGTTTTCTGATTGCCAGATAGTGTATTTGAAAAAACGAATAGTCGAATCGTCATATTGAACATCCAAATGCGATTCAACTGACTAAATTCTGAGTTGGGTATACTGCCCAGTTATAACATAAAGAATAAGCATTTGATACTTATCACGCATCAAGGAAAGAGCCTCATTGGCACCTAGAATCAAGTCCTTTAGCTTCCTCCCGTGTCTTTCCCTGTCTTTGTCATGTAGTTTTTGTACCAAAAATGCAACTTATTTGAGTTATTTAATTTGATTGATTTTAAGTGATTTTAAGCTGAAATGGGGGTGTCCTGAACCCAATGTTGAGAAATACTGCAAGCCATATTGTACCAAAATTCAACAAAGGTTGATTCCCTTTATATAGCCATACAACTGTATGTACTCAAAATAGTGGGCTATAATGAAGATATCCTGTTCTTGACTGTAAATAACATGCATCGTAATTGAGAGTAACACAGCCTTTCTATGCATCTGCCGGTCTAATTCATCAGATAGAGGTTTTAAATGCAGCATTCGCACTGTAATGTCAACACCTTGCAACAATAACTGGTTTTCATCCCGCTGCAGTGTGCAATATAAGAAAGCATGTTTGCGGCCTGATCGAAGATGCATCTCATCTCCATAAAAATTTGCATGTGTGCGCTGTATCCAGCGCCCTGTTCCTATGGGGGGAGATCGCACATTAACACCCAGGCTGGGATTTGGTAGACTGCCAATACTGGCTCCATCTAGAAGTAAGCCTGATCCATCTGAAAGTGTTAACATTGTTGCGCCTACTGCTGCTGTCTAGATACACTTGTTCTTGGCTGTATACAGGTCTGGTTAACAGCTCAGTGCCCATGGTGAGGTTATCCCAAGATTATCCCCATACTTCATGCATGGTTTAACTGAATTATCTCCAGTTGCAGGATGTAGGCTCCAGCGAACACTGGCATGTTATTTTGGGTGTACGAATTCTTTATACTACATATTGTAGTACCTGATATATTGTTGTACCCGAGTTTAGGAAGCAAATGAAAAAAAAGTATAGATCCACTGCACACTGAAGGACCAAAACACAATGCTTTGTGCCGTGAGGTCATTGACAGTGACGCAACAGTTTAAACCATAGCATTCCACACAGATTTTGCTAATATGCAAATAGACTGCAACTGGAACAGCATCACTGAAACAGCATCCATGTGAATAGCCTGCACAAAACAGCCACATGTGCTAGCATATAAAACTAACCCCCAGTTCTTATTAGGCTTGCTAAATAAAAGGGTACAAATACTAACATAAACACAAACACTATTGTCACATGATGCGAACCCATCAATCAATCTTTGTATGCTGATCAGGCGTGTGTTTGTGCGCGTGTGTGTTCATGTGGTATCCAGTCGATCCAGATTTGACTCTCTTATTTTAGCATGTAAGCTGCACATTGTGCATAACTATAACTGTGATTACAGGCTATTTAAATAAACTTAGCTTGACATATGACATACCTTTGACCACAGCCATACTGCAAGAGACTCTGCCATTGTCACAGTCCTCAAAGCATTAGCAGGCAGGCACAGTTCAGTTTAGCCTCTGGTAAGTATTAACTCTCTTGCATCATCAAATGCAATGAAGATGATGGAGGCGTGAGCCATATAATACAAAAACAGGTATGAGGGGATAAATTAAATCTATGACCTTTGCAATGGCTTATTACCTCTTTAACATCGCCTTAAATAGATAGATGTTGTTGTAGTTGTTGCAGCTCGTACAGGACAGTGCAGTGGTATATCAATAATATAACATAATTAGACACGACAATGAAGTAAAGAAATACTAATAATTACAAATATTAGTATTTATAATAATAGCTAGACCACTAGTCTAAGTAAAGATAAGTAATAAATTATCTTCTTCTGAAAGTGACCGGTTTAGAGGGTCTATTAGGAGTGACCAGGTGTGTGTGTGTGGGGCGGGGGCAACAGTGTCAGTGAGGGGCAGCAAAAACCAGTGCTTTCCAGATATATAGATCTGGGGGGTGGGGGCTTAGTCATCCTTAGGGTGGTCATTCCAGTAGGCGGGGGTCACCCGTGCAGGCAGTGTTATACAGTCTATAAGGTATTGTTCTTGGCTTCCATTGAAATTGCAAAGTTTACATGCCCAACAGCATTTAGCTTTACATTTAGGCTGTTTGTACCTCTACCTAGGTTTTGCTGTAGAGTTTCTACTATGGCACATTGAATCAGTGGTAAGGCCTGTTCTACATAATGTGGGCAGTCTTGAGGGGTGGCCCTTATGAGGTGCCGTGGAGCCGCTTGTGTAGGCCTTTTAAATAGTATAGTATATATTACATATACCGTGATAGAAGGATTGGGCCATATCGCCAACCTCTACAGTGTTGTGACAGATATGAACAGCAATGTGTAAAGCTTGTGAAAAGACAAATATTTTCAAACCAAAAAAAAAATTTAACTTTTGGAAACCATACAGTAATCCTAAATGCATACTGGCACCTTAACCTTCATAAGGAGGACAAGAAAATGCAAGAAATATGTAAAATATCAGACTTTCAATTTGCTTCAAATAAAATGTAAATTATCTGCAGGCAATCATGGAAGGGAAGTATGCTATAGGTTGCGCATAGAAAATAAAGTGAGATAAGCACAATCTCAGCAGAGCACCCTACTGTGAATGCAATTTCTAGCTACTTTTATGAAATGAGAGGCTTTGACTATGCAGGGCAGAAACTTAGCTATTTGTTAATATATTCAGCAGGCCTTGTGAAACATGATTTGTCTAAAACCAGACCCTCAAAATCCAAAACCAACACTAGGGCTGTGATAGTATGGATTTTTTCTTACCACGGTGAAAAAGCGGTCTAGGTGGCAGACTCCCAGCTGGAAGGTTGTGGGTTCGAGCCCCAGATTTGGCCTACCTGTAAGCATCCTTGAGCAAGATGCCTAACCCCTACTATCTGCATCATGTAATTGTGAGTCGCTTTGGATAAAAGCGTCTGTTCATTGTAAAATGTATTAAAAAAATTATGATAAATTAAAAAATTGGTGGTCAAAATGTATGGTAAGAATAAACAGGACGTTTATGTTTTGACGCCGACATTTTCGGCTATTTTGTTGCTGCCGTAGATGGTCTGCTTGCACGCTTTCACTTTGCGCACGAGCAGATCAGTTTCCACTGCAGCAAAGCGTTTCTTTCTTACTATTTGGCAAATGCACCATAATAATATCAATCTGCCAAGGTGCAAGCGCACCTGGCTCTTAAAGGGAATGGGATATGACACTGACTGGTTTATTGCATGTTATGCCCAAAACACACCCATGAATAATCAAGAGACTAAGTACAACCCTTTTGCCATGTGCATGGAGCTGCAACCATTTTTTCTGACGTTAAACTAGCAAAAGTGGATTTGGACACGCCCTACATGCACCTGCGCCATGCGCTTCGTTAAAATAGGGCCAGGAGGTGTCTTGTAAAACAGGTTTGCTCACCTATCTCATACTGAGCCAGTAACTCATCTCTGGTAAAATTAGGCCAAATCAATATGCATCCATCTAAAAGCAAGCCCTACTACATATCTTCCATCTATTATGAAGTCCCAGATACTGACTGTCCCTTGACAGAATACAATACAGACATTGTATTGAAGAACAGAATGCATCTCTGGGGTAGGTGAGAGTTTTCAGACAGAATATATTAGAGAACAATTGATTTCCATTTAAAAACTATGTACCCAAATTTAGTTTGTTTACAAAAGCCATTGGCAAAGTTTTTTTTTTTGTTTTTTTTTGTCATCCACAAGCAACAACAAGAAGTTAGGACATTGAGTCACCTAAAGACAAGTGCATAACTATTGCTGCTTTAACAATACATATAATTCAAAATTGCCTGCTTGGCATATCCTTTAAAAGTGGGGCAAGATTAATTTTAAATGGCCTCTGTGAAGAACAAAGACTACCTAGTCGGAGCTGGAGTTGAAACATATTTCCCGTAGGCAATCGGTGATAGTCATAGATAGAGAATATTTATTTTTGACTGATGAGGCAATTTCGGTACACATTAACAACACATGAATAAGATCATAAATTGCATAAAAAGCTATGTGGGGAAAACAGATGCTTGCTTGTCAGTGAGTGGAGTAGTGGAGTAAAATGTAAAGTGTCTCAAAATGAAGAAATACCCTGAAAGAGCCAGAAATCCTAAAAGGAAAAACAAGTGAACAGTGTGTATTTTTTTCCCTTTCGACCCTATCTCCCCTTTTGTTAATTAGAGATGTTGATAAAATGGTAGCAGGTCTCATTCAAATGATTTGCCATCTTCATCATTTCATATGCTGAGTAACTCTAGCTATAATATATAGGTCAGCAGAAAGTTTTTCAGTTTTTTCAGTTTTTTCAACTGTTTCAGCGACCAAAGGTAATACCACCAATCTATTTCAACACTTGGAGTGCTTGCACTTTACCGAATATTTACCGTATAAACTTTGTCAGTGAACAAAAGAGCAAAAAAAATCATTCATGAATTGTAATCGTGGTAAAATGTTCAATTAATTGAGATTTAGATTATAGGTCATATCGTCCAGCCCTAATTGTCATCTCATTGATTGACACTCCAATTAATTATCCCCTAATTATCTGGATTGATAAACCTAGAGCTTCACATACTGTACTTTTTTTCCTACAGACACAACAACCAAAAGGCTCCCGCTAGAACAGTAGCCAAAATGAACAAATAGCCAAAATGGACAAATGGACAACAAATAACCTATTTCCCAAATAGCCCCCTATAATTTCAGCATATTAGGGAAATAAACTAAGGAATTATTTGTTTGACAGAAGCTTTCTTTGACACTTCACCCATTTTCAAATGGTCAACATGTCAATATATTGACAAAGACAGGGTTACACATACAGTATTGTATTTCCAGCTAAATATTAGGCACAATATTTTGGCCATTTGTTACTAAGAGGAAAAAAATGGATTCCTTGAAATTCCAGCAACATGTAGAAAATAGATTTAGATACCAAAGTAGGCAAACGATATTTAGCTACAGATTAATGTCACATACCCACGTTGTTGGTTGTTTCCTAAATGCTGTACTGTGTGTCATACTAATGCTTGCTTAAAGCATTTGCCTGTCAGAACACACTAATCCATGAAGGCATGGGGCTCACCAGGAAAAGGGCACCAATCCTGGAGGGGGTTCGACAAAGCAGTAGGCTAAAATTAACATTTAATTTTAAAAATCCTAGAACACAGTTTGTAGATTGACAATAAACTCCTAGTGAATTGTGCTTTACTAAAAAAAACATATGCTGCCTCTCTGCATGCGGCCACAAACACCTCAGATTGGGTCTGTTCGTCTCAGGTCTTCTCATCTCATTAAACAAATGTCAGGTGATTATACTGACAATACCAGGTTGAAGTGGCCTTTAGGCCTACTTCACCTACATAGTAGCTTTCAAATGAATAGCCCACATGTGCATGAATACACACATGCAAACACACATAATAACAAGTAATATAAATTACCAATAAATAATAATAAATAAATAGTATTAAACAACAGGTATGCACATTTTACTAAATATAATTCAAACCTAAGATAATTAGGGTTAAGGGTTAGGGTTAGGGTTAGGGTTTATGTTGAGTTACTTTGGATAAAAGGGTCTATTACATTACAACATATAAATTATAATGTAATAATCAGATGATACATGACTTAAATAATTAAGCCTTGTTTTGGATACAATAAATTACTAGGTTTGTGATATTCTTTCAATGTCAGAGAAACACCATCATGTAATCATATGGACTGCTGCATATCACAGCAATATACTGTAAAGTGACATTGACGTGCACAACAAGATAAATTTGAGGTAATACCTCAAAATAAAATGGTGCTTCTCCAGTTCATTCTTGTAGAACTACACCCTTCTAGGAAACAGGGCTGTGAAAGCTGTCTTATAAGAAATTTTCTTAATTACAGCTTTCATCTCAGGCTGCCTACATAAAATAATAATGACGAAAACCCTCTTTTTAGCTAAGATAAGGAGTGGTGGCTTGGCACTAAAACATCCGAATTAGCACTTTCAATTCCTCTGCCCTAGAAACAATAGTTTGAAGGGTCACATGTGGAGATGACATTGACCCCTTTTTTAATTAACTTGTGCTTCCCATTATTGTTTAGAGCTTACCACCGGAGATTTACCTACGTATCTGATGCTTATCTACAGCAGACCCATATGTTGTGTGTCTTTGGTTTGGCATGTAGTCCAATAGTAAATCACAATTACCATCTAGTCTTGGATCCCGCAGTGTAAAACATGAGATGAATTAACTCTTTCTCCAATCTTACTTGGTCCAGACACTGTAAAATGACTTCCAGAAGTATCTAACCAGAAGGACTAATCAGTAATCAGTAATAAGCTTGATGCACTGTGCCTGTAGTTAGGCGAATCGTAATAGCATGCATAATGTCAGTAAGATAAGCAAATAATTGATCTGGCAACCATTAGTGAGACTTTACGAGGCTAAAGAGAGGAAAACCTCTGTCAGCTTCCCATTAAACCTATTTGGGATTTTTTTTCCCTGTTGTTTTTGTTGCCAATACAAAGGAAAAGTTAATAAGCATTAAGTAGAGCTGCCTAATAGCATGCTCTAAGGAGGATAATTAGGACAAACTCAAAAGTATTGACACAGATGGAAAGGGACTACAGCAGGAGCAGGAGCTATCTTCCTTTATTTACGGTCAAATATGAAGACAAATATGTGTGGGCTTTTTATAATACAATTCTCTATAGGTCAACCAGGTATACTTGAATTTAGTATGTGAAAAAATTAGCAATGTTACATTTGATCAGAACAGTGAAGAGTTTAACTCCTCAGCAGGCCAAACCATGTTAGTTCTTTAGCATGCTGAAATCATGGGGTTATTGTTGCGGGTTGCATGAAAGTAGAAGTCTAAGTGTGTGTTTACATTAGATGAAGCCCTGGTGTGTGAGAAGTGCTGGTAAGGTTCACTGGCACCTCCAAATTGAATGTCAATTGGAAGCGCCAGAGGCCTAATTAAAGAAAAACTGGGTCATGTGTCCACTTTGATAGCCTCCCACAAAATATTTCCTGTTTATATCAAGAGTTGCATAACCGAAAACTGAAAAGAACATCAATTCAAGCTGATTAACATGAAATACATCTTCACAAACAATGCCAAATGTGCAGTAGCTTGTGAGAGCACATAATTCCTTGCTGCAAATTTCCAGTGGAAATGGTTCAACAAATATAAGGGTCAAGTAGTCTAAAACGCAGGCCCATTCAGGGCTCGAGACTAATGTCGTCCCGGGAACGATAGAAAATCTGTTTGGGATGAACTGACTACAATGGAGCGCGCCTTCTCATGCTGTTACTGTAGTTACTATCACTGGCTGGCTACTCAGCATGAGTACAACAAAAATATGAAGATTCTGAAATGTTCCCTTTATCTATCCCCTCAGTCACAAACCGCTTGCTGACAGGACCTCACAAATATGTTGCCCTGGTTAAATAATGTAACACAGATCGAGCACCAAGAGGGAACTGCATCGCCTTCATCGAACCCGAGTAAGCCGACAAACCCTGAGTCTGAGGTATGGACAAATTTAAAAGGATGTATTTTTTATTAGTCATTTGATTGAAAGTCTCCAGATGCTTGCTACTAGCTAGCTAACTTTTGCCAGGCACTACCCTGGCTGTTTGTGAGAATATAGTAGCTAAAGCATACATTTAGATGATTTCAATATATTATTATGATCTTATTTGTTAGTCAGTCGAATTGGTTGATTATGTGATGTTTTGGTTGGCATTAGATTCATGCCATTGCCGGAAAAAAACTTTACTGATGCTGTAGCTACTCGGCTCCTGCTGCCCCAGTCACCACTCAAAACTGGCATGCTACATTGCATCAGTTCGCCAGTTGTCCTAATTGAAGCACAAGGTGTACATACATTTCACAACCAAGTACATTTGAAAAACGAGTTCATTGACCTACATTTATCAAAACAAAAATGGAGAAATAGCGAAAATAGCACTCTAAAACATTGAAAAGTAGGTGATGACTTGTTTTCTATAGAGCTAGCAATAATATGTCAATGATTCTTGTGAAATCTTTCCACCTGGGAGCCTTTTGACCAAAATCAATTACGTTTATTTTCTTCTTATCTACGGAAACAAGGAAGGTCTGGCTATGAAGCAAAACGCAAAAGAAAATGTCTTCCTGAATGGAGGAAGTGCTATTCATTCATTGAATATGATGAAACTGCACAACTATTGCTCCTGCAAAACATGCAGGAGCTGTCCAGCTCACGCCATAGTGAACAGCCTGTTCCACAGGGTAACTGGAGAGAAACAGTAAGGATCATCAAAGAGCACGCAGTCACGACTGCGCCCAAATCAGCTGAAGATGCCCTACAACCAAGAGCTCACCCAGGAGCACTGGTGTCAGCTTTTGACTGGTTGAGGCAATAAAAGAAAAGATGGTGAAACTCTTCAACATAGCCTACTTCATTGCCAAAGAGGAGGCTGCCTTCACCATGTTCCACACGCTGGTGGCTCTCCATCACACAAAACGGCCTCGGCACAACATATAGCAATGACCAGGCATGCCGCATGTTCATCACAGCCATCGGTTCGTGCTTCATTGAGGAGCTTCAGGAAAAGTTGCGATCAGCCAGGTTCATTTCTATTGCACCTGACTCTTCAGTCGACCGATCAGTGAAGGACCAGGGGCTAATCTACTACACCTACCTCCAGAATGGCAAACCAGTAAACCAGCTCATCCAGATTGTTTCCCTGGACCATGCCCATAGCCAGGCATTTTGGATGCCATTCTGACTGGACTGTTGTGGGAGAGGAGGACCTGAAAAAACATCTGGTTGGTTTCGGGCGTGATGGCGCTGCCGTTATGCTGGGTGTGAACAACGGAGTGACCGTCAGACTCCAGCGCTTGTGCCCATCCCTTGTCCTAATCTGGTGTGTGGCTCATCGTCTAGAACTAGTTGCTCTAGACTGTGTCAAACAGATTCCTCAGCTGCAAGACATCAAGCAAATGCTACGTGCCATCCACCTGCTCTGCAATGGCCTCACGGGAGATCAGCAAGGCGATGGAGATTGTGAGGCCAGGCCACACTGAAGGTACTCGCTGGCACCTCAGCATTTTATTCCAGCAAGAAGGCCTCACGTTGCAGATGCTCTCGGATGGACTGCAACAACACTGGCTCTAGTGGCCATGCAGGTGAGAAATCTTTTTATTTTGGCATTATTAACTGCTAAATGTCAGGCGAAAAACCTTATTTGTCATTGACCCATATACATGCATATTTAAATATTTCATAATTTCATAATTGTATTTAATATTGTCACAGCTCACCATAATTAAAGTTGTGTGTTTTTTTCTGGTGATTAAAATCAAGATGAAATGCTCTTTACATTTTTACTTTAACTGTAGAAAAACCCAGGCCCAAGGCTACACCAGTTTATTACAGGCACCTCAATTCCCAGGTGCTGTGGCAGCGGCTGATTCACGGTGCCATTGTTGGGGACGGCCAGTTCCAGCACATGCAGGTGGTAGCAGAGATTAGCCACATCCTCCCTGTGAGCTCCTCTTGCCGTGAGCGTGGTTTCTCCAGCATGAAGAGGATCAAGCATGAAGAGGTCCTGCCTGTCTAACGAGATGCTCAACTGCCTCCTGCAAATCTCTGTTCATGGCCCTCCTGCACAGCACTATGAAAGTGGAGTAGTGGCTTCAGGGCACAACGAACTCAGTACAAAGACTGAGACAACTGAGACTGAGAATTATTCCCAAATTCTGTGTTCTCCTATTTTTTTTTTTCTTAATTCTGTTTTTTTACAGTTTACAGATTACTTTTCAGGGTTGTTTTTTTTTTTAAACCTATTTCTTAAAGATAAATATACTTATTTATTTCATACTTATTTATTTCATACTTATTTACTTATTCTAAAATGTTTATGGGGTTTTATAATGTCACTAACAACTATACTGTAGATGATAATAACAAAGTAAAGAAACAACATTTAGATTTTGGGACGGTTTACATTCACTTTGGGACAGTTAAAATTGTTTTTCGCAACGGTGGTTTGCAACACTAGTGTCCTGTCTCAACACGCCAAGCACTACAATTATACCTGCATTGCAAAGAGGCTCTCTGTTGTGCCAATAGGTCCTAATTAATATCGAGGGCGCTAATGAGAGCCCAAACACTGCAAAAATGATGCTGCTGTACACAGGCAAAGGGCAATGCCAATTTAGGTTGTCCATATTGGCTTCAAGAGTTGATTATTGTATAGCTCATAACTACAGTTTGCCTCCTAACTAAAAATAGCAGAGGAGATTGGGATACAGTCAATGTTTAATGGAGGTCTAAACATATTCTGCAATGCTACAAACACCTATGCTATAGTTTTCACTGCATTAGCCCAAATTCCTAAGAGCCATGTACTTTCTTCATTTATTCTGCTCACTACTGTCTCAAATGCTAGTAATGAAAAACAACCAAATAGGACACCCACACTGCAGAAAAAATAACAGATAAGTCAGTGGGAACAGGTGAAGCAGTGAACCAGCCAAGTGCTAAATTACCTGAGAAAGTTAAATCACTACATGACACGTAAGCTTAGAGAAGTCGGTGAGATGAAGACGGACGGGTTAACCTGTCAGGGCCGTTGGTTCATTTAACCTAAATATAATTAGGATTTACATTCTGCTCCAACTCGGTTACCACCACTGAGCTTGAGGGTTAAAGAGCTGGCTATGGGGTCACAGCATGATAATCACTGACCACAGAAGGCAGGCTGCAGTGTGAAACTCATGAGCCCTCTGCTCGTCTACATTACACTGTTCCCATCTGCTACAAAAAATGAGCAACCTTAGACAAAAAGAGTACGTTTGTACCGAGAGTCCAGGATATACGTTTGTCACTTCCATCCTAACCACATATTTAGCATGCCACATAATCTGCTCTAACATCTGCACTGTTCTGCTAGGTGTTAAAAGAAAACGCGTTTAAGGTTTAGCTCTACTGGTCTGAAACTACAGAAGTTGTTTGGTGTTAGAGCTTGCTCTTTAAACATTAGCCTAGCCTTAGTTGTAGGCTAAACTTGAAAAATCGTAACGCCGTTATCTTCGCTTTGCGCCCGTGTACACGTGTTTCATTTTTCTTAATAATTTATTAAATTAGAACCATTATATCTATTGTATCTATGACATCCCAAAGCCGACTTGACAAGTGTATGCTGCCTTGCATGGCAGCCATCCATTCATGAACTATGATATAGGCTTGAAATTGAAATTCAAAAATATTTCTTACCAAATTAAGGACCGTCTCAACAATATCCCTGTTGCTAACCTCTCCAACTTGGATAAGACCAATGAGAACAGCGAATTTCATCTTCATATTCCGGATCGGAACCGATGGGATAATCCCGACGGGTAGAAGCTTTGAGCCTGCTCCAGACACCATCATTTCACTGGCATCGGAGCGTGCAGCACCTTGCAGCCCGTGACCTGGGTTACACTGTCGGACTGAGAGCGACACTGAGCCCGGCACCGTCACCGGCTTGTCGCTTGACATTTTCCACCAAATCGGAGGAGGAAGGCGGTGTGTCTCCTACTGTAGCTTACTGTAGTCTACTATGAGTATCAAGGTGGGGAAAAAAGAAAAGAAAATTCGCGAACCTGTCAAAACAAGAGAATATTTGACAGAAACACCCAGTCAGAGGCGCGCCGGCGAGCTGTAACTCAACTTATGAACAGTTTTGTAGCGCTGCTGTTGTGGCTGTCGGTTAACGGTGTGCAGCCAGCGCTGTGCCGCTCGGAGATGCGCGCCTACGTATCTGCTCCTGCTGTCACCGCTGCGTTGTTGACGTAGGAAAATATATTCGTCACTATCGTCAGACATTCGGTTTTCAACTCTATTGTAATGTTAGAAATACCGACAAAACTTGACCCCGAAACATGCTGAGTTGTATATTTTAATTGGTTGTTGCATTTAGAGGAGTAGGCTAATGAATTGAAAACAAATATCAGTAAAACTGACCAGAAACGAATACCGAATGGCGACTGGTGCGTTCAAGTGAAGTCGGAAATCAGAATACTTAATATCACATCATTGAAAAATGCGGTCAGTAGGCCTATAGGCAAGATTAAATATGACGAATTATTGAATGTACAGGACCTTGAGAAAAGACC
This sequence comes from Percopsis transmontana, assembly GCA_025447815.1. Classification (NCBI taxonomy): domain Eukaryota; kingdom Metazoa; phylum Chordata; class Actinopteri; order Percopsiformes; family Percopsidae; genus Percopsis; species Percopsis transmontana. The sequence goes on along the minus strand of JAOEHI010035584.1, from coordinate 16,892 downwards.
TTGAAAACCGTTTGTTTCTTTTCCCCAGAGAAAAATAATGTGGTGAACTACAAAAATGAGAAATAGCCTATAGACATGATGACCATGTGAATCATACTTCAATTTGTCAATTTTATAAACACTTTTGTCTAGTTGTGAACTAAGCATTTGCTGATCATGATTAACTAGGAATAGGGCCTAGCCATGTCTTTTTCTGGTCCTCCTGGTGAAATCTGCCGGCCCTTTGCAGGGCCAAAGACCACCAAGGGAAACAAAAATAACAAAAAAGATAATGGGCACTTTATCGGGGGACTTGCCTGGTCAGTAATATGGCTCTGGCTCATGGTCATGTTTCACATTTGTGAGACATTGTGTGAGGCCATAATCAGTGTGGATAAGACTGACATAGCGGTTACTGTATCATCAGTGCAAACAGTAACACACAGGTTTCAGGCTAAACTCTGGGTTTTGGAGGGCTCAGTTAGACAAGGAAATACACAGAGACAAAGGACAAAACAATTGTGAGCTATTCCCACCCAGTGAGCACAGGAGATTGTGAATTGTGAATATATATTTGGGTTGGTGGTTTTCATTCCATAACCGGTTTCACCCGGCCCTTGTAGTCCTTTGTAAAAATCGCTATAATCATCTGTGTATTTTCACAAAGTTTAAATCCGTCTGTATAAGGTCCACTTGTTAATCCAGTCTTGGTGTGCTGCTTTTCATTCTAGACTTCTGTGATCTGTGTAATTTTAACTCAACAAATTAAATGTATTGCAGTTTTCATAAATGAACCATCTATTATATGGTTCATTATCCATATGACAATTACAAAACATTAATATGTTTTGTCTGTGCATTATAGAACTAAGATTTTCTGGAGTACGTTTACTGAATTCCGAGATCATTTAAATCCAACACCCGTCATCTAGGCCCATTTCTTCAGTAGGATAGGCCTATCTTATTTTGGCAAGTTTAACCATCAATTTGCTAGTCACATTCATGATTTTCCACAATTTCACAAATCAATTCAGACAGTAGCCTTCTCCCTATTAAATGTAGGCTTATTGGCTAGTTTAAAATATTTCCAAATTAATCGATTGTAGGCTAATATGTTTCAAATTCACAAATCAAACCAGGAGTATGGTAAACTGTAAAAATATCAGTCATCGACAGCAAATTGCGGGCTGAGAACTGAATGTTTAATATCGAATTAATGTACGTTACCGCATCGCCCCCTTTCTGCTGTTCGATGCATCACGACTGGTGGTAGGCCCTATTAGGTCATGAGTAGGGCGACGAACGGGCAAATGCAAACTCTGGTTAAAGATAGTCTACAATTTTCTAAGGATTATATTCTGTGGAAATAAATCAGCCTGTTTGATATGATCATGATCCATCCTGTCAAATGACTATCCAGAGAATAGAAATTTAGGCTAGTTAAAAAGGTTAGCACGGCTGATATTTAACCAACCCAAGTTCTCCTGTATAGGCCTACCCCCCCTCTTCCGAGACCTTAGCTGGCTCCCCAACAAGACACTGGTGCTGGCCTACAACGCAGTAAAGGGAACTGCCCCACTCTAGGCCTACTTCCAAGCCACAGCCCGAGTGCCAAGCCACGGCCCGAGTGCCAAG
>JAOEHI010035584.1:4547-15178 GCA_025447815.1 Percopsis transmontana | reverse complement strand
GCCCGAGTGCTTCGATCTACTAGCCACCTCGGCTGATCGGCTGCCACCACGCTCGCTACAAGGACACTAAAGTCGCTCAGCTCAGTTACACCAAGACCCACCTCTTCAGAATCCACCTGGAAGCCTCAGTCACTAACCTCTCTACCTTACAATATAACACCCCCATTACCATTATTCCCTATTTACGATGATCGGTTTGTCTCTATTTCTATATAATTAAAAATCTATCTTTTAGGATCTACTCATTTCGATTTACTTAATTGCATGTTGATATGTAGCCTAATGGCATGATGCTCAGTAGCCCTGATGACTGCTGAGGTCATTATTCTAACAGAATGTGCTTACTTATGGTGACTGGTGTATGACCTATTAATCTATTGACAATTAAACAGTAGCGGTTGGTGGCTAATTTCACTGAGGAGGCAGGCTTCGCAACATGCGCGCACACCCACACAGTCGAGTTATTGTAAGTGCATCCTACAGCAGCGGTTGTCAAACTACCTCTCAAGTGGGGCGTGTGGTTTGTTTGATTGAATGACTTTTCGGACCAAAGCCACTATCGACAAATTTAGCGACTTATTCAGACCTTTTTAGTGACTTTATTTCCAAAAAAGCGAAAAGGCGAGAAAAGTATTCAAACGTGATATTGTAGGTCTACTTTGTTTCCATACTTGCTGCTCAGAGTAATCGCAGTCCAACACGGCAGTTCCGGGGTCTCTCCCTCTCCTCCTGAGAGTTGAATTGTGATTGGGCGAAAAGAAAGATGAGGCTAGCCTCCGTTGAACTTTTTCTCACAATGTTGGAGTTATAGAATTTTCCTTGACAACACGCAATGAACTCAATTCTGACTGGTATTTTTTTTTTATCAAGGGAGGCAAAGCAGTTATTGTGACCTTGATGGCTCGTTAGATCTCACACAGTAATATCAGTCACACAACACCACCCGGCGATAACCTGAACGAAATTGCAGTATTTTTATTTTTATTGAATAAATACACAGACATTCTCACACTAAATGGTGTTTTCTTGTCATCACATATAAAATGTTTTTTTCTTCTCAAATTTGCCTCCCTTGCCTCCTCTGACGAGCTGCCGCTGCAATTAGGCCTAAATGTAGGCTACTTATTGTATGTCGCTTAAGTGTGAATGCTATAAATGAATAATGTAAATATTGTCAACCTGGTTTTGTATTTGTCCAAGTTTTATTTACAAACATATTCTACATAAATGAAGAAATGTGTTAAATAGGGATATCCCCAAAATATTACATTTTGCATTGTTTTCCCAAATGTATGCCCCAGTTGTTGATGTTTGAAACATAGGCTACTGTAGCCTATAGAAAGACTGACACTGGCATCTGGGAAACAATCATCATCCTGACTGACAAACAGAAGCTTAGCTTGCACTTCACTGCATCATTAAGTTGTTCTGTGTCAGCATGGTTCAAGAGAGGGGAAATAAATTCAGGTCCTTAGCCTACCTGTTCCATTCTCACGGATTTCACATGAGAAAAGCAAGTGGCAGAACAATTCACAATCCAATATAATCTTACCCAATGAATATAGGCCAACACGGAGTAGTTTTTCGCTGCACAATGTCCATTGTTTAATTCATGCTATCATTTGTTATTCTAAATGATTTCCCAATCGGTGTTGCTCTCAAGCTGCGTGTTTAACTTATAATTAACATAGCGCTTCAGCGCGTGCCATCTGAAGCCTATAGCTTTTAGTCCACTGTGTTTATTTAGCACTTGTGTTACCACAGCAAAGTGTACAACAATGTCCCTGTATTTCAAGTGTGAAATCACCAACAGGGCCCTTAATTCTCCCATCTCCTTTAGCACGAACAGTGTTTTCCGTTAAGCTGCTGGTCCCCTGTCCAATGAAAGCCCTGGCAGTGCTGTAGTGCTGCAGAATAGAGGTCAATGGGGGTTGGAGTTTGCCATTTAGATGCTAAATCCAGAGCACTGAAATGAATAGGACTACATTGAGCAAAGAGTAGCCTGCTTTTTGACATAGCCTATGTAAAATATATGTGAACAGGTGTTTTAGAACATTATTGTGTAGCCTGTACTGTATGAATAATATTTTACACAAATCGTTTATGGGCTACTGTAGGCCTAGTCTATAAACAGATATGAAATCTTAATCTGCATATAGATTCCATCACTGATAATAATTGTTGGAGTAGTAATAAATACTATAGGAAAATCTAACAAATTGTAATATAACCTTAATCATCTCCCAATAGTGAACGTTAGCCTTAAGGAAACCCGTAGAACTAGACAGTATAACCATGTTTTACTTTCGAAGCCTTGTCTGTAACAATGTCTGTATCCAGTAGAGGGCAGAGCAGCACTACATTTCAATATGATCTTCTGCTGGTTTTCGACAAACTATCACATCATGCGAAATAATTGTGGTTTACCTCAAATCAACGTAGCCTACTCTGCTTGATCTTCGACAAAAATAATATACGACCATACCAGAATCCAGATAAATAGATTCTAGTTGGAGATAAATTGGGAAGGTTTATTCAGGCTGTGTCCTAGTCAAACCTGCTCTTTTTAACTGAATAAACCTAGTAACGCAACTCGGAAAAAAAGAAGCAAGAAAGAAGCACCACACGTTAATTTTGATATTTTATTACAAAAATCTCTTAATTTTCTCTGGATGCAGTACCATAAAGCAGGTATGATCAAATCAAACCTTAAGTCATTTTTTCACATCCATAAAAGTTTAAAAACTGAATAAAATTACGCACATTCAAAACTGAATACTAAAGCCAAGTAAAACCAGTTTACAATTTTGTACCATATGCATTACAATAAGGTTAACATAATGGAATAATCATTACATATAGAAAATCATTTTTGTACTATTAATCCTTTCAATGATATACAATATATACATTCTGTTTGCATGTACAATATGTATTTACACATATTATACAGACCTTTGCATTTACAGTATATATAATGTAGCTTTACATTTTAATTGAATAAAATATACATGCTTCCCAGAAGCGTTTAAAAGATGCATGTCCTAGACATTGTAGATTATAGCAATAATAATATTATTAATGGCAATTATAATAGCAACATCAATCTGAATAAAACCCTAATGGTAAGGATATTGGGAGGACATCCAGGCCTATACGATGTCCCCTTTCTCATTGTGCAAGTACAAAGGAGCTCAATATTATAAACTAAATATAATAACAATACAATTAAAAAAGAGAAGAAAGAAACTGTGCTTTAGTGCTGGGGCCTTGTCTGTCAGCTATGACACAGTGGTCTCAGTCCGGCACTGTGGGCTGAGCAGACACCGTTGGCTAGTATCAGATCTTGGTCTCCGGGCCGTCAGTGATGAGAGGCTGAAAGGAGTTGCGGATTCGAGCAGCTTCGGCTGCACAAAGATGACCGAAGGCTTTGTTGTACCAATCTGGAGTCCTTCCTCTGAAACAGCAACAGTATCATGTCGTCAACAAATGCATCGTTCACCTGCACTTGTGAAGCAGACACACTGTGCTTGAGACAGATGTTTTCAAACCTCTTAAGCCACGATCCCCAAATAGTTTTTGTTATAGCATAACAATACAGTATATAAATATATAAACAACACTGTGCATAATTAAAAAATAAATTGAAATAATAAAGGTTTAAGAACAAAATCAGTGTGTCCACCCACGCTTTTGAAACCATTGGTCTAAACTGTGTCTCGCTATAAACTCTTCCAGCAATGATCTAGCCCGAAGCCTACATCAGTGCTGTTTGCTAGGAAACCCAACATTCCTTAAAAAGAGCACATTTCTGGAAAAATACTAAATTGATAAGAAACTACTCTCTGTCTGCTACTGTGTTTAATATGTTACTTCTAAAAGACAGTTACTGCTGGAATATTAAATGTTAAAACATCGCCACAAACATTTATCTGTGAGATTTATTATGTTGTCATTGTTTGAGCATTATTGGGGAAACCTAAGTACATTCCACTATTTCCTGATTTCCCTTTGAAATTACTAACGGGCCATTATCAGAGTTAACTGTTATGTTGCTTATATAATTCACTATGATGTGCATTTTAAAACTGAAGACTTCCAGGTATTGGTTAATAATTCTGGTATATATTTCCAGCAACTATAAAACATAGGAAGAGTTTTATAAGGGAGAAAAGGCCCTCTGGAAAAAGGACGTAAAATGTCCCATGGCTAGAATTATGCTGCTTGCCCTGCTTGACTGCTAATCATCATTGAGAAAACCTTTTGACTATATAGAGGAGCAGGGAGGGGAAGGGGGGGGGGGGGGGATAGTAGAATCAGTCCACTCACCTTAAGTCCACTCTGCAGATGTGAGTGAGTCGGGACTTTCCTGAACCGCAGGGCTCCAGCAGGTAGTTGGACTCAATAACTATAGCTCGTACCCCCCCAACCGGCGAATAGTCCTCATGCTCTATGGAAACAGACACCAGGGAACACGCTCCTTTGGGCAAGTCGGTTCTCCATGACCTTTAAAATGAGAGAAATGACTTGTGAATATAATATAATATTGTGTAATATAATATAATATAATATATATATATATATATATATATACCGTATCTATATTTAAATGACCATTTACCTGAGCACGACAAAGTCTCTGCTGGGATGTGGGGGCATGCGGTTCAGAACGTACTGGAACACCTCTGTCTGTTTGTCCAGGGTCTCGCATATTTTCCACTGCAGCAGGTCCACGTCCCAGAGTTGGCGCTCTCGCAACACGCGATTGAGTACTACTGAGGGCGGCGCCTCCACCTCCACAGACACTCTCCAGCGCCTCAAGGGATTTCCATCTCCGACCTGGAGATAGCACAAGGAAGCAATCCGTAAGGTTGGCATGCTAGCTAACAAGCCTGTTCCAACCCTCTTTAATACTTTAATACAAGTTGCTTTGGAGAAACGCGTCTGCCAATTGTAACTGAAACTCAATTCTAATTTAAACTTTATTTGGATGGTGCCTTCAGTACATTAAAGTGCAATGCACTTTACATAGGAGCATGAAGTAAAAAACAACATTATAATAGCAAAAAAGGAAGAAGTGACACATAAATATTACTAAATAGTAAATAGCAAGTAATGCAACTCGAAAATTTGGATGGATGAATGTGTAGCTAATAAACTTCTTTTCTGATTAGCAAGAATTGATAATAATATTGGGTAAATATCAGTGCTTGCTCTTTGGCACACAAAAAGGAAACAGACCGATTATTATTTTATTATTTACTATCCATGTCTACGGAAAAAATCGGTCATGGTGAGTTTTAAGCATTGCTTAGAAACTTCAAACGATAGGTTGCGATTGTCATACTGCTTTAAAACATGACCACAGTGCAAGCCAACTCCATTGTCATAACACACCCACCTTCTTATAGTAGAGCTCTGTGTTGTCAGAGCTGCTGCAAGACACCCAGTATTTGGACTTTTCCCGGGCCTCTTTAATAAGGTTCTGGTGCCTGCCTTCCATGTGGGTTTGGTATGATCCATCATCCTCCTCCAACTGCTTGCAGAGTTCGTGGATGGTCGGAGCATGTAGGTCAGCCTCCACGTATGAATTACGCGACTGGTTAACCATCTCGTGTGGGATCTGATTGAGGTACAAAATGTAAGTATGATATGTGACTGGTAAATTATGGTGGCCCTGAAGTGCAAATCATAACCACAAATAGGAAAACAACAACCAAATCTAAAGACACAATGGTAAACAAGAAAAGATCATAAAATATCAGAACATTCACAAATCGGAGTGATAGATTTGTTCACGTTTAAAGAAAGAGAGAATAAGAGAAATATATTTTTCGAATTATAAATTTCAACCAAGCTTCAATGGGACTTTCGGCAATATCTATGCAATTGCCGTCATTTTCAGAATAATGACGCACACCAAATATATAATCTGACTTGACCATGCAAATTCGAAAGACGGATAGCTTGACCGCGGTTTGCCACAACCACTGCAAAAATTCCGCCGTAGGTTTTTAAGGACCTTTTTACCGCAATGAGTGTGTGTGTTTACGGCCATTTGCCGTAAATAAATGGTTTATACTATGGCCTGACTTGCACACTGTGTATTGTAGTATAGTATATGTATGTTTTTAGAACTTCTGTTACATGTCTATTGCTTAGCGTGACAGATTTTTACTGTTATCTAAGACACTATTTGGAAATCTACTTCCATTCAATGTACTGTAGGTGTTTATTATGGCAGATGTATCTGAAAATATGGAAATATAGTCTATGGAATAATGTATGTTAGACTATATATACATATATAGTTTTCACTACAGATGTTTATTGATAAAACAGATGTTTTCTATTGCAATGTCTATTGTTTGTTTATTCTTGTTTATATATTCTATTCTACAGACATGTTTAGTGTCCATTGTTGTGTGCTGCTGTCGATTAACCTAATATCCCTGCTGGGATGAATAAAGTCATCTTATGTCACTTATGTCACATCATATGAACTAAGTGGTCTCGTACCTCAAACAACCGATTGCACTCTATGATCATATGTGCGAGGCCCTGAGTTGCTGCCAGGTTTTCATTCAGGTCTTTCTGGTCTGGCCGACCAGTAGCATACTTCTTCTGCATGGCCCTGGGGATTGAGGAGAAAATAAAAAACAAAAAACACTGTTATTACTCCAGCATTCAGTCCCCAGGTTGAGTTTGTCGACTGATCGTAGTTCATAAACCTCGCCTCGTGCCTTGGTAGGCAGCCCGTGCGATGCCTTGAGCAACAATTCCCACACAGTCAATTAAGAGATGTTTGTGTGTGTGTACACAGCGTGATCTCATAAAGCAGCTTTTAAGGAGCATTCCATGGAAATTCGTCTGCTTTTAAGCTGGCCCAGAAACAAAGTCATCTGCTGCACCCCTGAGGCCCTAGCCTCTCTCTATAACCCATTTTATATCCAGCTTCAATGAGGCATAGGTAAAGGTAATAATTAGGGGGTGTTTAGGTGGTTTTATCAAATTTGTTGTGTGTAGCTCAATGCTACAAAAAAAAGAAGAAAACATTTTTATATTCTGCACTGCCACACTTGTATCTGTTGTCTCTATTGTTTTTCCATATAAATGTATATCTTTTTCTTTTATGATTTATATATTGGTCAGTGTTGTTGTTGTTTTTATCTTTCATTATTATTATAGTTTTTTTCTCGTTGTATTATTGTTGTCGTCGTTCATCTTTTACCTGGGCGAGAGATTCTCTTTCTTGAGTATGTTCAGATGGAAGAGGGAGGGCGCCAGGCACACAGCGATGTTCATGGGAGTCATCTGGTTCTCCTCCACAGACGACGTGACATCACTGAGGAAACAGAGCAGCGTCTGCAACACCTCCCTGTTCTCGTCTGACATGAGCATAATGGCCGCCTGGACAGCTTGCAGCCGTTGGTCCTTAGGCACATCTGCATGGAAAAAGGACCAGATCTCCTTTATAGCATTCCTGATTTGATAAAGCATGGAGTTGATGTCGACGGTGAAAAGGCTGTGAGCTGGTAGTAGTGGAGCTGCCATCTAATCATCCGACGTAAATGTTATGCACATATGTCTATGATTTAGGAAAATGGCCCCAATAAAACTGGGCACCTGTTCCACACCTGACGATCCTAACAGTGGACCCCTTCCTTTGGACCCCTTCCTTTGAACCCTTTCCCAAAGATATTTTGGATCGTACCATTTCTGGCGAGTTTCTCCTATGATAGGGGTTATTTCTGAGATGTAGCATTACGACAGTGTTTTTAAACCCTTAGAGCACAGGTCTTTCAACATGGTGTCAAAGACATGGTATTTTTCATTTAAAATGCCACACAAATACTGTGGATGTAGTTCCTATCAATAAAGTAATCTATGAAGTGCTCCCTTACAAAACTTAAGACGGCAAGCGATAGAAATAAACCTGACTTTACTTAGAACAAGTATACATACACACTTATACATTCTGCAAATTTTGTAAGAAAAGAGCTCTTACATTGGTAGATGTGGAGAAAGGTCTCCCCGAGCTTGCTGGTAAGCAGAGGCTCTGGTAAATCTCTAAAGAACTGCTTCACCATGTCGGCCACGTCGTAGGCAGACTGGTCCTCGTAGTTCACATTTTGTGGTGAATTCTCGTTCATCTGCCTAAGGGCTTGGATGCGAGATTTTACCCCTGATTTCCGAAATAGACCCACCTGAAAACAAAGCAGAAGTGTTAACTGCAGCTTCCTAACAGCAATATGCAAATTGTATATGGATTCATTATGTACTCAAATTGTGGATATTCTCATTCCAGATTTGAATTACTTATTGAAAAAAAAATGCTTTATGCTTCAGTTTGGTTCACGGAAACCTTAAAGCAGGAGTCCTCACTATAAATCAATGGAGGAGTGTACCTGCAAATGACATTAGACAGGTCTACATAAGGATCACCTTTTACACATACAAACAGTACCGTCCAGCCCAAGTAACTGTTGCAACGGAAACGTTGCCTGGTTCAACATGCACCACACTCAGACTATCAGACTTCTAAATACCATCTGTAGGCTAGGTGTATGTCGACCTATCCTATGTAACAGAGCCCCTGTACTGTGGCGTACCTGATCCAGACACTGACTCCTCAGGTATCGCAGGGCCTGCTGCACGCTGAGGGGCAGAGGCTGTCCAGAGCGCTGAACGTGCACAATGAGAGGCACGCCAAACACATTTTTATCCTTATAGTCTGGCACTTTCATTCTCTTCATGAACTTTGGCACAGACCTGGTGAAGAAATATCGGTCATGACTCGCATGGAATGAGGTTTAGAAGTTTAGAAGAAAATGAAATAATTGGAATAAGCTGTTATATTAACGTATATTCAAAAAAAAGAAAAAAACGTAATCCTCACCAGGCCCAACCATGCTTGTTGGACAAGGAGAATTTCTCCATGATGGCAGTGAGACGAAGTAGAGAGAACTTCTGCATCAAACTCAGCTGGCCTGCTGATTGGTTGGTGATTTGCAGGGGAGCTACTGAGTGGCTGAGGCGATTGGCTATCTGGAAGCTGGGCCACCGTAACCTAGTTGCAAAAAGTCCATGCAGGGAGGAAATTGTTTTTAGGGAACAACATTATAAACATAACTGTCCATAGAAAGTGTGGCTGTAGGGGGAGAGGTGGAGAAGGGTGTGAGCCTATGAGAACTGCAGGTGGAAGGGTGGAGATGAGTGACTAATGCACAGCCCTGGGGGAGGAAACACGTGCTTTCAAATAAAAACAAATAATGCTTTTGTAACTGCTTTCAAGTACAGGGGTCATCTAGACACAAATTAAGTGTACCTTTCATTACAATGCAACCCAATAGCAATCCAGTAAATATCTTTTGAGAATAACTACACAGCTATTTCAATAACCGCACAGGCTTTATAGCCTCCTTCAAACCATCCTGATTTTGAAAGCTCTGCCTCAACGATACAGAGCTTGCATATCAGACTGGGAACTCTCAATCGAAAATTGTTCATCTGTTCATCATTAGCAGGCGACCACTTCCAACAAATCAGAACAACAAATTGTTTGATGGTGATTTTCAAACACAGGCGGTAGCAGAAGATTGGACCACCTTCAACAAATCAGAACAAGACCCATGGGTGGGTATGATCCGAACACGGGCACATCATTTCTGTCGCATTAACTGAGCTACCCAGGCTCCTGGCCTGGTGAAGCAAAGCACATCCTAGAGGCAGAGATTACAACTGCAGGATGGTTTTATCCAGTGAGGCCTACCGATTGGGTCTCGTGAGTGAGGCGCCAACGCCTGAGTCCCTCCTTTCCCTGAGCTGAGTGGAGTCGATCTCCAGAAGTGACACTTGGTCCCGGTCCCCGTTGCTGGGGGATGTGTGGCTGCCCTCAAAGTTCAGCGTGATCCGACTGGCGGACCGGTCGCCTTCCCTTTCGCCCCGGCCCCGCCCCCGCTCCCCACCGGGCAGCACGTTCTGGGACCAGCGGTCCACTATCTGCTGCAGTCCGTTGACGTGCAGCAGGATGTCGTCCAGGTGTGGGAACAGGTCCTCCTTCTCCAGGTCGATGAGGTCGCCGGTGCTGGCGTACAGGTGGGACCCAGGCACGTTGTCGTACACGCTGATGCGGCTGCCCCGGGTGCAGTTCTGCCTGACGGGACCGCTCTCCTTCTTGCACGGGATTAGGGGCGAGTCCAGGTGCATGCTGCCCGTGTGCCAGCTGATGGAGGTCCCGTTGACTGGGGAGAGGCTCTCTATGGACAGCGCTTTGGGGAAGGTTCCGGGCTTGTGGTCCTTGGGTACGTGGACCACCAAGTCCTCGTAGGAGCAGAATTCGTTCCTGCGGTTCTGGTCCGCTACCCTCTTCACCTGGAGGCCCGAGAAGATGTCCACGTCCTCCAGGTACATGCCGCTGCGCTTGTGGTCGGCGCGGTGGGGTTTGCGCTCCTTCAGGGCGGGCGTGCTCACGGCGCTCCCGCTGGAATGGCTGCTGCCCTCGCTGCTCGACCGGGGGGGCAGGGAGGACGGCGGCTCGGGACACCCTCCGTCTCCGTTGGTGAGCTCCACGCAGCGGGGCTCCTTCAGGGCCTGGGCCTCCTTCAGGGCCTGGGCCTCCTTCAGGGCCT
>JAOEHI010035573.1:0-23291 GCA_025447815.1 Percopsis transmontana | reverse complement strand
TTATTTGCCGTGTCCCCTGTATTTTTTGATGGTTTTCATGAGACCCCCCTTGAAATGACCAGGACCCCTCATTGCCCATCAGCGCCAAACAATGGCTGTTAGCCCCTATGGCTGTTGTCGAAAACTAAATAGTCCGTAAATCAAAACGAAAGAGGGCCCACGCAGGTTAACACCTGAAGAGGCATACCTGCGTGGGCTAATCCCTCACAGGTCGCGGGAAGGGAAGACACGGGGCGCGCACGGACCTTGTGCGTGCCGATCGTGACACTTTAATGGTAAAAAAATACACAACCGGGAAATTTTAAGTAAAGTCTACCACTTTTAGTATTCGAGACAAATAATGTTACGTTTATTAAGTAAAAAGGGAAAACCGTGTGACATCTACGTAAAGTCATTCGACGGATCGCTCAGAAAAGTGTGGGGTGAGCAAACGTCAGTGTCTTGTCTTTAACTTTCTCACTCTTACCTCAAACGCACCCACGCGCGATTGGCAAACCATAGCAGGTTGGTTTCAGGTAACCGATGATGAAACGATGCGAGCCCATTCAACATCCCACACAGATGTGGGAATTTTATTTGTTCACGATACCAGTTGGACTGTCAAGAGAGTTGTCCGTGGGCGTGTTTTAGCGTGTAAAGCATGGACGGGTTATATTTAGCTGCGATGATGAAATAGGGAACCTACCGATTCACGCGCAAACCACTTAACAGGGAAACTTCACAGTTATTATTGCAGTTATTTTTAGACTCGTGCACATTCACTTTAGGCTATACTTGATGACAGCAGCTAATAGGCTACAATAGGCTTGATGACAGCAGCTAATAGGCTACAATAGGCTACACGCCGTAGGCTACAACAACAAATTATATAAATGCGCAACCGTTGGATTAATGTAGGCTATTAATTAGTAGCCCTATAAATTATATTTGAAATATACAGGCCTTTCACTTGCAGTCGATGAATGGCCGCAGTAGGCTACATTTAACGACCCAACCAACCCCCTTTTGCAGACGTTTTTATTCACGTACGAGAGGAAGCCTTGAGATGCTCTACAGTTACAGCATTTAGCAAACGCTTTACTTACAATCACATGGTGCTATTACATGGAGCAGGTAGGGGTTAGGCATCTTGCTCGAGGCTCGAGGAGGATGCTTACGGGTAGGCCGACTCTGAGTCTCGAACCCGCGACCTTGCGGCTGGGAGTCCAACATCCAGACCACTAGACTATCCTGCCCCCTAATGCTCTAATGTGCATGATAAACTTTTAAACGTCATATCACGGATAATGTGAGTGTTGTACTCCCAGCCGTAAGGTCGTGGGTTCGAGCCCCAGAGTCGGCTTACCCGTAAGCATCCTTGAGCAAGATGCCTATCCCGTATACCTGCATCATGTAATTGCAAGTCGCTTTGGATTAAAGCTTCTGCTAAATGCTGTAAATGTAAATGTAGAGCATCTCAAGGCTTCCTCTCGTGCGTGAATAAAAACGTCTGAAAAAGGGGGTTGGTTGGGAGGTTAAATGTAGCCTACTGTAGCACTGTAACAATGTAAAAGTAAAGGCTATACGGGTGGATCAACGCAACGGGCGACTTCGGTTATGGCCTCGTTGCGTGATGGAGTCGTTCCACATTCCTTGAGAGGAAACCGGTCCACTGTTTCAACGCGCTTTAACGCGAAGAAGTGGAACGGACCGAGTTCTCACTTTCGTCTTCCAGTCTTCTTGCTTCGGTTGCGCAATTGCAGAGCTCGACGGAAAAGTCTCACCCTGCGCGCGGATCCCGTTTCTGCGCGAAGGGGAGGGTGGTGTGCGCGAGGCCGAGAGGGAAACCCATGACTTCCGCGTTTTTCCTCTGCCGTTTGAAACCGGCAAAGTCCTGCCAGATATAAACCACCGCCGCCGCCACCAAGCCGAACACACGGGGCTCGGACGCAAACGGACAGAGGCCGTCTGAACAAGCAATCGTGGAGGATAACAAGCTGGAACAACGGGAGCCGACTGGTTGTGTTTGGAAGCGCAGAACATCCCGACCCGATCTCACTCGTCACAGCGGAGTCCCACAGCGATGGATGTGGAATCTCTCCAGACCCACCAGCGACCTAACGGAAGGTGTCTGGACGCCTTCCTCTTGGTGTCGGTTATCGTCCTCTTCGCAGTGGTGAGCGCTGTCACGGCGGTGGGGGTGGTGATGCTTACGGATCTACAGTCAAAGGTGGAGAGGCCACACGAGTTCCAAAACGTCGGCGAGACCGCTGCCCTGGCGTACGAGGTGAGCCGACCGGTGGATCTGCAACGCGTGCAACACTTGTGTGCAAACTTGTTCTGTTTGTTTTTGTTTGTTTTTAAAGCCAGTTTTTAAATGCACATCACTATTTTAATCCACCAATTCTTCTGCTTTGTGAACAGGGGAAGAATTGTGCATTCCTGCGACCCACCGAAAGTAAGCATACCTGCATATCTATATATTTATATCTATGTAATTTATTTACATTTAAGCGTTTAGCAGACGCTTTTACCCAAAGCGACTGACAATTAGTAGCCTAAATTACTTCACCTATGAATTTGAACAACATTACTGGAAAGTGTATCATTCGCTCCTCAAAACAATTAATATTTACAATAATCTAAAGTTATCACTCTTCAAACAGTCAGTATTTGCCAACTACAAAGTGCTTAACATTCTTAGTGCCTATCTAACAGAGTAGATATATCGAATCTGTTTAATTGGGTTAGCTTTACCCAATTATATAGGCCGATTATATAGGCTACATTTTAGATCGGGACTTGTAGGAGAACTTGTATTCGACATTTCTGTTCTTTCCGTGTCCAGCCAGTGACAACACTGTAGCCGATCGTAATCGTATTGTCTCCCCCCCCCTGTAGGCGAGTTGGGGAATCGCACAATGACGTTGACCCCCGTCAACTCCGGTCAGTCGAATTCTATTGGAAAGCTCTTCACCTTCAACAAGGACCAGCATTCCCTCCTCCCAAAGCAGGAGGGAATCTACTTCATGTACATCCAGCTAAAGCTGACCTGCGCCCACCGTTGCGGCGAGGGCTCGGTCACGGTGAGGCTGGGCGACCACCTTAGCTGCAGTGTGCACCTGCCTGCCGATAGCAAGAATTGCTGGACGGTGGTCAAAATACCTCAAAACCAGCGGCTGATCACTCAAATGACAGTGGACCGTGGGGATCCACAGAATTGGACTCTCGACCTGAACCATTCAGCTCAAGGGATCTTCTTAGTGGATTAAGTCGCATTCACGGAGGAACCAGGCACCGCGTTTTTGGCACGGGTTGACCAGCTCGTTTTCCAATCCTCTTCCTTTTGTTTTGCCCAAAGGGCAGGGTCAAAGCACACGAGCGTGCCACGTGTAAAAACTATTTGTGGTATTTCCTCACATATGACCCGAAAACCTTTTTGAGAAACCAGCGAGGTTGGGACGAGTTTTGGAATTGCCGTGGTTATAGAAATAGAAACCGCACAATGTCATAAATCTGTATTGTTTGTTCCTGTATATGTTTGGACCAGCAGTTTACATTAATATCCTGAAGAGGGTAAAATGTATGTTTAGGCATTTTTTTTTTACAATGATACCACTATCATCATCTATTTATTATGTAAAATAGTCTATTTATACTGTAAAGCTATTTTGTATGTATTTTTTTTACAAGTACCACTACATTTTTTCTGATGTGCAATATAATATAAGTGTGGCTCGTTGTTGAAGCCTGAATATTTGAAAGATGAGGGTTTTTGTTTTACTTGACAAATGTATTTTTCTAGACAACCACGACTAGCTCTTCTGTAGTTGGTTTAAGAGAGGTTTCAGTAACATTGCACTGTAAAAGAAATTAGTCCTGATTTGATTTTTATATATATTTTTTAACTCACAGATATTTTCCTGCTTTTTGAAACTTTGTATGAGAATGTAAGTCCCATGGACAATGTGCATCGGTGATTGTAATCCATATTAAACATGGAAATAAACACGATTTCCAAAACATTTGTTTCCCTCCAGTGAAACATAAAAAAGTGCAAAATGGAGAGGTACATGGAATGTATAAGGATAGTTTATGTAAGGGAAATTTCCCTCATCGCATGCTTTGCCGAGAACTGAAATCGCAACACATCCTGTTTTTGCTTTCTTGTTTACCACATAGCATGCTTTAGAGGAACTGTGCATAACAAACAATTAAAAACGAAAACAGTTATGTTTTATCAATAAATCATAATGATAGATAAACTTTTGAATGAAGATTGCCAATTTCACATGCAATATTAGTAGGAACCTTTAATTGTAGACTAAATTATGAATATTTTTGATAATCAGAGCTCATGTTCATGTGTGTGCGTCATGGTACAATTACACATTTGATCAAAAACTATTTAGATATATGGAAAATATCATAGGTGTGTAGTTAATTAAAATAACTTGACAAGCTGGGTCATAAATGAGTCAAATGAAATGACTCATAGGTTCTGGGTGATCAATTGGAAATCAATAGGACATCGGTAGCAAAATCACACTCGCAGAGCGATTCAGCCGTGGGTACCCGCACCACACTCACAAAAAATTACAATTTGGCATTTAGCAGACGTTTTTATCCAAAGCGACTTACAATTACATGGTTCTATTACATGGAGCAGAGTTAGGGGTTAGGCATCTTGCTCAAGGATGCTTACAGGTAGGCCACCTCTGGGGCTTGAACCCACGACCTTCTGGCTGGGAGTCCAACAGCTAGACCACTAGACTATCCTGCCATAAACTTGGGGCAGGATAGTCCACATCACTAGACTTGCCACAAACTTGGGGGACCCCCCGGGGGGTCAATTGCTTCATCCAATCGCGCGGTTTCAAAATTGTTTAAATTTGAATCCAGGCACAATGGCATACAACAACGCCTGTAAGTAGCTGTTTTTAAAAGCCAACTGCTTTAATTCCACTCAAAGCATCACATGGAAACAATTTGCAATTGATGTGGATTTTGAATGTTTTTTACATTATTTAGCTTTATTTACCTAGACATAGGCAAAGTATAGGGCTAAACTGGACTACGTGTTGAGTAAACGTGTTCAAATATAATTTTTATTTTTGTCTGAATCTAAATCGGAAAAGGGTCAGAAGTGGTCTCCCAGACAGAAGGTCATGAGTTCATGCCCCGAAGTTGGCCTACAGTACCTGTGAGCATCCTTGAGCAAGATGCCCAACTCCTACCTGCTTCTTGTAATTGTACATGTTGCTGTAAATGTAGACATATATAGATATGTCAGTTGCTACAGATAAAAGCATCTACTAAATGACATGATTGAAAATAACAGCAATGTGAAAGGACCACAACAATGGCTGTACTGGGCAAACTAGAGTTCTTATTCATTTTGATTTTTTAAATAACATTAAGAGTGAACCCATCAAAACCAAACGAGCTGTGCCATTTTAAACTGATCGCTGCCTTAGTATGGAAGTCGATGGGAAATGTGTTGCCAAACACCGGCTCCTATAGCAGCTAGCTGGGTTAGCCCTCTTCACAACAGCATCGCTTGTGCTCTAAAAATAGGTCCATTTAGAGGTGAGCTCATATCTGGGATCAAGCCTTTTGACTACCCGTCAAAAGGTGGTCTTTCACCCGCTATACCATTAGGGAGGCAGGTAAGCATGCAAACTGTATATGCACACTTGGGAGTGTGCACAATGTGGTGGAAAGGTTGTTGTTTGTCACAAGCAAAGGTTTACGTGCATCTCAGAACAGGAAATAACCCAACTAGCACTTTTTTTGCGGCCAGACTCTCCAATCCGATTATAATCTGTGGCGGTTTCGTTTGCATGTGTCTCATGTTGTTGTCAACATTCCCAGCCGACAGACCTGTATATCTCTATACCTGCTCGCTACATCACTTTTGTTTACATATTTTCATCCCCCTGCGCTTCTTGCTTTGCGGCTCTCTCACCATGTTGGTTAGTGTGTTTACTCACAACACTGGAATAACTGCAAAACCACAGGTGAGATTGGCCAGATCTAGTCTGTTAGATGTGTCAAACGCAAAAAGTGTAACTACTGCGACAGAGCGCCCAGGTTCCGTAGATTAGTCACGTTTAGTT
The DNA here is from genome assembly GCA_025447815.1 of Percopsis transmontana. Classification (NCBI taxonomy): domain Eukaryota; kingdom Metazoa; phylum Chordata; class Actinopteri; order Percopsiformes; family Percopsidae; genus Percopsis; species Percopsis transmontana. The sequence continues at coordinate 17,193 of JAOEHI010035573.1, read as the reverse complement.
ACCCTTCCGCTCGTCCTCCTCACGTTGTCTTTTGCATAAACATAAAACTTAAAGCTACACAATTTCCTGTGCAACAAAATGTGTGTTAAAGGTTTGCTTTGTTCATCACTTTTGGTGGCAATAGAGCATTTGCGATGTTCTTAGGGGCGTGGGTTGATAGCATGCTAGTTGACTTTTGAGCCCTGTCCACACAAACACGGGTATCAAAACCGCAGCTTTTTCCACGCGATTTGGCCGTTCGTCCACGTGCAAACGTATTATCGGGTCACTGAAACCGAAATTTTTGAAAACTGCCAGGCTGAAGATGTTCAGAAACTCCGGTTGCAGTGTTGTCGTGTAGAGATTTTGGCTTGTGATGTCCGGAGTGTGTGCCGTTATCCCCTTTGTTTACATGAGGTGAGTGATCTGATTAGCCAACATAGCTTTATGGTTGGGGTTATATCGCCACCTGTTGGCATGCTCTTGACAGCGCTTGATAGTGTGTTTTTGCAGTTTCATGTGGAAGAGATTTTTTTTAAACAAAGGAGGAACAACTCAGTTTATGAAAATATATCTACATGTGGACTAGGCTTTGGTCAGCTAGTATCGTCATCTGCCTTTAAAGGGACACTTCTCAATTGTTGTTTATTGCCCCAGAACCCAAAATGTCTGCCCAAGCTCACTGATTTGAAACACAACTATCTGGAAAAGTGTGGGTGGTTGCCGGGGGGAGGAGTAGTGAATGGTGTGAACCAATGAAAGCGGTAGGGGGAGAAGCAGAAAGGAAAGCAAGGCACTCTGCACTCAGGAGTGGGAAGGGCATGCCAACACAATGGCGATACTGTTATGACGCTTGTTTCATCCACAAGGGTAATTCCAGTTTTTAAAAAATCAAGGAGTTTCCCCTTTGAACCATACCATCAAGTCTTGTCTTGCAGCTGACATAATGCCAAGTGGCACCTTGTTCCCCTATTCATTTGGCACTGTTTATCTGGCTGTCAAGGTTAGAAAGAGAAATACATTTTCTGTTGGCTGATACCAGAGACATTATAGAGACTGGCCACTCGGCATCCATCTTGGTAACGCCCACGGGCAGGTATTTCTGGCTAACAGGCCCCTATCTAAATAAATGGGGAGAGAACCATACCTCCACTTTCAATGGTCACCAGGACATAGAAACTGCTGGTATAGAATCATCAGTCAAATCTGATTAAAAACGCTTAAAAAGTTTGGTGACTTTGCCCCCAAAATAAGGTTTGAAAAGCTTTTTTCCCCCACAAGTTATACTTCTACTACGCATGCTCTCAAGGTCAGTGCAACCACACGATTGGCTTAATAGGTTTCCCGGTTCGGCCGTTACAAAGCAGACGATTGGCTCTTTGGCGGGGGAGGGGGTGGGATATGCGCATCCGACCGCCATCTTTGGCGTTACCGACTTCTCCCATAGAGTTCTATTCAGGATAGTTTAAGTGGTCTGTCTCCCTAATGTCCGGTCCTATACAAGATGTCCTATGTCTCTGCTGATGGTACTGATTGGCAGATCACGGCTCAACACTGTTGGAATGCAAAGGGCTGTGTTGCTCAGCAACAGTAAATATTGCTATTTCTTTACCCTTCATCGAATAGTGGGTGAATCAAACCGAACCCCACTTTTCTGTCGATTTTTACCCAAAAAGTGATGCAATCACGCGGAATATAGGAGACCAATGTGTTTAGCATTCTGTAGATTATGCTCACACCGACTTTGAGCTTCACCCAAGTGTAAGATAACCAGACTGTGAGCAAAGTGGTTGAGATAGCAGATAACACCTTCATTCCCTTGTGTCTGGGGAAATATTCCACGCAAAAAAAAGCACACATCACATTCTATACAGATTAGTCAGCAAAATGCCATGTCAGTTACATTTGGTCCTCTCCCCGCTGCGTCCCTGCGAAACCACATCCTACGCGTTGTGCATTTGTGTTTAGCAAGTGTGTGTGCACTGTAGATATGCAAAGCTCCACATCCTCTGCAGGCTATGGCTGTTACCGTTTGTTTGAGGACTCGTGCTTGTGTCTGAGTCTTCAGGGGAGAATGAGTACAGTGACACTGATTACTGTAACTAGTTTATTTCAAATTAAATATACTTTATGTTAAAAAATGAAATAATAAAGACAACAAGGGCGGTAGCTATAAGTTAACCTGAATATCAGACACGTTTTTAATGACAAAACAAGCATTTGTTGCATTTTAGAAGTAACAGACCAAATGTAATCTCACATTTGAGGAGATACATTTAAAGATGGCATTGATGGAACATTAATCATATCTATCTATCTATCTATCTATCTATCTATATATATATATATGGGTTTTCTTTGTTTTCAGAATCTTGAAAAAATAACCCCGCTCTGGCTAAATCATGAAGGCCCCCATGAAGTTGTCAGAACTTCCTGTACGGATTTTCTGCCTGTCCTCCAAAGTGACAAAAATCTTGTCTCCATGGAGTAGATGAAAGACCCCTCCCAAGAAGCTACTGCTCAAGTCCTCGGAATCCTTCTTAACCGAAGACGTGTGGCCACTGCATCGGCTCCTTTGGGAAAGATATCAACATTGAATGCTAATGTTAGCTTGCTAACCAACTAGTCACTCTTTAGCTTGTCTTTCCAGTTGAAAGCCTGCCAAGTACACAAAAAGGAAATTTTGGACTGCCAACTTCCCATTAAACTGCAGTCTAAGCATTAAACTGTGGTTTAATTAATTTATCCAAGCCGGAGCTTAAGTCTTAAAATGTTGTCAGTTTGTGAAATGTCTTTTTATGTCTTTTCCTAAAAAAAGCAGTAGCAGCAAACCATGCTGTTTCTAGTGACAGTCCAAAAAAATTATTTATCATATCTTCAGTTCAGACATACAGACGGGTGCCAAATTAAGGGCAAAACCTGAATAAATGAGCGGAAAAACATAACAAATGCAGATGCTTCCATACATGTGTACTGCATTAGGCAAGTAATATCCAACCATGCTCTGTGGTCTGTATGAAAATGCTGAGCAGACCCAGTTGACCTAGATGTTGGATCAAGATGGCAAGAGGAAAAACTCTGTGACTTTGAAAGAGGGTTCAATATTGGGGCACATAGAACTGGAGCCTCAGTCCCCAAGACCGCTCAAATGTCTACTCTAGTGTTTCAATGGAAGTCTGCCATTGGATCCGTGGGAAACACATCAGTAAATAGGGTTGGATGTTGTGGTCGAAAGCTTACATTAACTGGGGCATTTCCTGTTGGTTTTTCCTTTCATTTCTAACCCGTCTCTGTATGACTGGTTTGGAGCCACGGTAAGGGCAAGTGCTATTCGAGTTGTAAGTGGTATTATTATTATCAAGGTCATACAGGTTGTGCTACAAATTATTATACATTTTATTTAGGTCTGAGATCAACATTTAAAAAAAAAAGTGAACTTATCTTTCAAACAAAAGATAATACAAACAGTTTTGGCACAACTAACCTTTTGGCACTCATGAGTTCCAAGGGTTTTCCATAGGCCTTGGTGTCTTTCATCACCAAATGCCGGACAGTGGAGCATTCCTCTGCAGAGTTGAGGTACAGTTTGCTGTACAGGTAGTAGTAACCGCCCTGCTGGACCAGGAGGCTTCCGTTCTTGTAGCCCATGAGGTAGGTGTGGGCATCTCCGTGGGTGTGCTCCCATTGGACAACCCCGTTTTCCCCGACAGGCCTGCCAGTACCTGGTGTTCAGAGACAGAGCTGCTCACCGTTAGGCGATGGACCAATGGGAGATGTCGCATTCAAAGGTGTTGGTCCGTGCACCGCGTGCGTGCGTGCGTGCGTGCGTGCGTGCGTGCGTGCGTGCGTGCGTGCGTGCGTGCGTGCGTGCGTGCGTGCGCTAACCTATAAAATGTGCAGAGGGCCTCCGTGGGTTGGTTCCTTGGATCGGTGGGATCTCATTGTTGTCTGTGAATGTAAGGCATGGCACTCATGTGTACTCAGCCAATCAATCAATAATGACGGCTGTGCCATGTTTCCAGTACAAAAACTACTTCCAGTATAAACCTGCATCGTGGATTAGTTACAATTTACAATTTAATCATTTAGCAGACGCTTTTATCCAAAGCGAATTACAATGACATGGTGCTATTAGTTAGAATGATGAAGAACAATACTTCACCTTTAGCTCCCTCACGAGGCACTGCTGTACCACCCTGAAACAGAGTTAAAATAGCAATCCTCAGAAAGTGCACACCGCCTAACACAGGAAGTAAACGCTGCCAGGCAACCGAAACGGGTAGTTTATAGGATTGTTACATAACAAGTTACACATGGCCACACACACGCACACACACACACACACACACACACACACACACACGAGCATTCTACTCACCTCTGCTTTTTTGTACAAGTGGTAGATGAAATATGCCTCTAAAAGAACCCCGAAGAGAGCCAACCCGACCAACAAGAGCAGAAGCTTTGGGCCAGCCCTTGCCCAGCTAATGTTCTTTGCATTGGGCAGAGGCGCATAGCTAGCTTGGCTGTCCACAACAAAGACTTGCGGGTAGGTGCCGAAAGCCACCTCTGCCATGCCACCGTACTGTTAGGTAAGGCTGTACTGTAGATGTTGGGTCCTGCGTGGAGAGGTAGGGGGAAAACAGCACAGGACACAGGGATATGATGAAGCTATAGCCTTACAACAGCAAGAGTTAAAGTACGCATGAGGTGTACAGAACAGCTCACGTTAAGCTCAAGAAAACTTGAACCAATGGTGGCTCTTTCATTCCTCCCAATTGAACGGACCAAGTTCTGGCTGAACGGAGGTCCAACTGTTTTAAACAATGTCCCTTTTAGATTCTTTTTTTATTTCAGTGTGTTTTACCTTTTTCTGATGGAGAATTAGGGGTTCCTTGAAATCGGCTGTGCCTTTTAAAAACCTCTTCAGCGCTTAGACATGGTTTTGAAAGGCTTTAAAGTCTAAATGTCCTTCTACTATACCATTCCCCGAAAACCCGAGAGCGCTAGCGGAGCATTAGCCTTCGTCCTCTTGGGTCTTGGTTGCACTGCGTCTCCTGATGCCTCAGTGAGAACACTCACCAACACTGACGAACATAAGGAGGAAATTCATATGACAAGGGCAAGAAAAAAATGCTATGCAGGACACTCCCTTAAAGAACCTAAATGTGGTTATCATTCTGATGCTCACTTCCTCACTGTCATCTCAGTACTTTTGGCATTCTTATTTTTTTGTTGTCTTCTACAGTTTTCAACAGAAATCTGGCACACAAAAAAAAACACGAAAAGAAAAGAAAAAGTAATCTCATAATGCATAACATTAAAGCTTTCCATGTTCTATAACCCAGGCATTTTCTCTCATGGGTTACTCTCTGTACACTTCCTCACAGAGGATGTGAAGCAAGATGTGTGTTGGGCCAGAAGCCCATAGAACCTTATGAAAAACATGACAAAATCTCAGACAGACTATACCAGATGTACACGTGTTGTGGCCGGTTGCAACTGCGAGTGCGATATCTGATGATTGACAGTCGAAACCCCGCCTCCGCAGAAGAAGAAGTATTATGTGAAACTGATAAACGAGACAGAAAAGCACGTCTATTACGTCATTATTGATCTTTTGCTGTCACCCTCTCATTTATGCATGTACGTTTCTATGCCTCTCTATATGTATATACCGTAGTTATACCGTAGTTATTTTAATTATAGCCTATATATTTACATCCCTACCCGTGAGATTGCTCAGTGTCGGGATCCTGACCAATCCAAGGCCCCTTCCTGTGTTCTGTTCCTTCACTGGCTGAGACCCAGTATCTGCGTTTACAACCAGGGGCAAGAAGACTGTACGGGAAACCTGGAATGCCGATGACATGGCAACCGAGGCCTTCATGGCTCTGTCAAAGGCTCCCAAAAAAGCGATACAGAGGAGGAGGTCCCGTCCACTGTGTAGCGCTTCACAGTTCTCCTCGGCGATCGCTCCAGCAGGCAACTCAACGTGGATCAAGCTCGTCTGAAGTCGTTCACAAAGAAAGGAAAAGGAAGGGAGCAAATCCCCTCAGCTAAGGATGCACCGGAGCAGCACCTCAAGAGGGCATCGTACCAAGGAGGGCACTGGCTGGGGACGAGCACCAGATAGGCCATCTCCAGGAGACTGGGTGTTGGGAGGGTCTCAAGTGGTTGGAGACCGTTGTGGTCAACTCTTCCACAGGCAAGCCAGTCCATCCGGGAACTCTCCCGTTGTGGCTGTCAGAAAGGCTGCCAGGGGCATTGCAAATGCAAGAAAAGCCTTGTTAAAGTGCACAGCCCTGTGTCAATGTGGAGGAGACTGTGTAGGACATAGAGAAGAATAGGTTCAACAACAACAACAAATCAAACAAACGAACAAAATAAATAAATAAATACATTTTTTGAAGTAAATCTCTGTGTTTGACACATTCTTTTTAAGCTAAATTGTTCAGCTCATATTGAATATTGTTCTACTCTTTACAGTCACTGTTTTGTCAGAGTTAATGGACAAAGGATAAAGCTTTTAAAACACAACATGTGTGCAAGAGACGTGATATTATAAAGTCTGGCCTAGGTTCTCAGATAGGCTACTGTGATTTCCTTCTCACAACACCAATTAATTCACCATTAACTATTCGCCTGAACAGTTTATGATGTTGTATATGGTATCATTGTAATCCTTGACCATCAAAACGTAGGGGAAGACATCAAATTTTCTGTGTTATCATGTTTGGTTCAGGAGATATGATGAAAAAATACATCATTCGATCATAGCGGAAAGTAAAATGGTTGCCATGGCCGCCACGAAGTGACATTTGTGAAAATGTTCAGGTCCCCAAACTGTACAACTGTGCCAAGGTTCATGCTTTTTGAAAAAGGGAACACATCACCTGGACTATTAATATTTGTATAGTGTTTATCCTTGACACCACTCACAATGTTTGATTGCAATTTGGATAAATGTATTTTCACAATGAATTAATTAATTCATTACATTTATTTGAGCGCACACACACACACACGCACACACACGGATGCAGCCCAACGTTCCTTCACGGTACAGGAATGCGATTCTGCACAGCCATTGGACGACGGAGGGCCACTCTTTCCTTTGTGATTGGCCTGCAGCGTTTCGCTGCGTAGGTGGGATCATATCCAATCACATCCTTGCAAAGTTCTGCTGCGGAAGAGAGATGAGGAAACGGAGATGATGAAAGTTAGCATGTATTGGTAAAAATCGAATATCATTAGTAACAGTGATCATGGACAGGCGTCGTAAAACAGAGGACAGAAGGTCGCTTGTCTTCGCGGCATGTGTGCTCTCCTTTGCCGGATTGGTGCGCTCTTTCGCACCGAGTGTTGACAGCGAGTTCACCTTCATCATACCAGCAGGGAGCTCCGAGTGTTTCTTCCAGACTGCCGTGAAGAATGCCACGATGGAGGTTGAATTCCAGGTACCTGGATTCCAAGCGATCCCCTCTAATAACTATGACAATTGTTTGAGTTATTTGTGAGCTACAAACCGGCAGCCTGGGTTTGCTTTGGCACCCCAACACTTCGCTGTCTGTCATGCATCATTTTAAAAGGGGGCTCTACGTTTCGATTTTCTTTAATTTTCGTGGCAGGGATGCGTTATATCGCCCGGAGGAACCCCTACTTTTTCCTGTTACCCGTTGTACAGTACGTGTACACAGCTTTGCAAAAACGTGCACATGGCAGTGGGGGCTACAGGGTAGAGAAGATGCAAGTAAGGGGAGGAGTAGAGAGGGGCACTAATGTCACCAATGGGAGGATTCTAAACGGGTGGAAACCATGTAATTCGTCATGTCTACAGCTGTGGTTCTGACGGAACACAAAATGAGAGCCAGTCTTTGTCCACTAGCACGTCAAGGGGGGCTGCCTATAAAGTATACACCTCGTAATGCTAGTTGAACTGGGTTCAAATCATCAATAGGTCAATTTTTTCGGTCAACGCATGACTCAACTGAAATCCCCCCCCCCCCATGCATCGCTGAGTGACGTTTGAGTGCGCCCATATCACTTAATTTACATACTGTTGTATATATTAAATTATTGCAACGGGAAAACCAACTGGACTGAAATATTTATAATTTGATCATCCAGCAGACGCTTTTATCCAAAGCGACTTACAATTACACGGTGCTATTACATGGAGCAGGTAGGGGTTAGGCACCTTGCTCATGGATGCTTACAAGTAGGCCACCTTCGGGGATTGAACCCACGACCTTCCGGCTGGGAGTCCAACACCCAGACCACTAGAACTATCCTGCCACCTACTGGCTGGGAGTCCAACACCCAGACCACTAGAACTATCCTGCCACCTACTGGCTGGGAGTCCAACACCCAGACCACTAGAACTATCCTGCCCCCTACTGGCTGGGAGTCCAACACCCAGACCAATAGAACTATCCTGCCCCCTACTGGCTGGGAGTCCAACGCCTAGACCACTAGGCTATAACGAAACTACGGTGAAGGCTGTGAAAGGGAGCTTGTTTGTTAAGTGGGAGAGTCCCTTTCAGTGGAGAGCTAGATTACATGTCCAGGATGTAACACTCTCTCTGTGTGTGTGTGTGTGTGTGTGTGTGTGTGTGTGTGTGTGTGTGTGTGTGTGTGTGTGTGTGTGTTCCTCCCCCTCCAGGTGATATCGGGCGCTGGCATGGACGTGGACTTCTCCATCCACTCGCCGCTAGGCTACCAGGTCGTCTCTGAGGCCCGCCGCTCAGACGGGATCCACATGTTGGTGCTATGTTTTGATTGGTTCTTGCTTGTTAGGGGTGGGATGGGCTCGAGTGATGCAGCGCGCGCACACACACACACACACACACACACACACACACACACACAGACACACAGACAGACAGACAGACAGACAGACACAGACACACAGCCCCAGAGGTGGCCTACCTGTAAGCATCCTTGAGCAAGATGCCTAACCCCTACTGCTCTGTGTAATAGCACCGTGTAACTGTTGACAAATGTACTAATTGTAAGTTGCTTTGGATAAAAGCATCTGCTAAATGCTTTAAATGTATAATGTAAACACACACACACACAGACACACACACACAAATGTTTTCATTTTCCTCTCTGGAGTCTTGTTGATTCACCAAGGTCGCATCGCCCCATTTTAAAGCGGACATTTGTTTGAAACCCTTTACTATGCTGATACTGTACTGTACTAGTGTTGGCAACAAAGAATCCATTATTAGCAAACGGTATTTTTCATCAATGGCTATTTCGGGACATTGTTTGGCCGGCAGTTGGTGTCTACATTTTGGATTATAAACTGGAAATGTACTGCTACTGCCGCGTCACTCCAAATGCCCGTGTTCAGTCTCACTGCGAGCCCCAAAAGACTAGGGCTGTGCTAAAAAATCGATACAGCAAAATCGATTCCCAGCTCAAAAATCGATTTATATAAAACCTTTTTAACGTTCATGTTTTAAGACGGTGTGTGAACTACAACCTCTGTTCCTATAGATGTCGCAGTACGGCTAGTTGCCTAGAATTGACAGCCCCCCATTTCTGGTAGAGTGAAATTTGGATGCAACATGACGGACGCAGCTGACAGAATTACAGCGGCTCCTTAAAAATACAAAGCCGGTGTGTCGTGTCTGGTGTTTCAGCTCTCTTTTTACATTCTCGGTGAACTATGTGGAATATCGCGATATGTATTGTATCTCAATGTATCGTGCCGCGTATCGTACCGTGCCGCGTATCGTACCGTGCCGCGTATCGTATCGTGCCGCGTATCGTATCGTATCGTGCCGCGCCGCGTATCATATCGTATCGTATCGTGCCGCGTATCATATCGTATCGTGCCGCGTATCGTATCGTATCGTGCCGCGTATCATATCGTATCGTATCGTGCCGCGTATCATATCGTATCGTATCGTGCCGCGTATCATATCGTATCGTATCGTGCCGCGTATCGTATCGTGCCGCGTATCGTATCGTATCGTGCCGCGTATCGTATCGTGAGACTGGAGCTATGTAAAGGTCCCTGTCACTGCCCCCCCCGCCCGCTGCAGGGTGGAGCCCACAGAGGAGGGGGACTATCAGATCTGCTTTGACAACACCTTCAGCCGCTTCTCGGAGAAGATGGTGTTCTTCGAGGTCATCATGGAGGGTCAAGGCGGAGACGACGAGTGGGGCGCTCAGGCGGAGCCCGACGGCAGCCTGCTGGAGTACAAGCTGGAGGACATCCGGGTGAGCAGGCGGCCCGCGTTTTCCCAGCGGTATATATATCGAATACACTCGAAATACAAAAAAAGTCTTATCTATCTATCTATCTATGTATCTATCTATGTATATATATGTGTGTGTGTGTATATATAGATGGATAGGTAGGTAGGTGTGTGTGTGTATGTGTAGATAGATAGATATATATATATAGATATAGATATAGATATAGATAGATATATAGATGGGTAGGTAGGTAGGTGTGTGTATGTATAGATATATATAGATAGAGATAGATAGATAGATAGATAGATGGGTAGGTAGGTGTGTGTATGTATATATAGATAGATAGATAGATAGATAGATAGATAGTTGTATGTGACATCTCAAGTGTAGCTGACTGAGTGTGTGGATAGATAGATAGATATATAGATAGATAACCACTCAGCCCAAAAATATCGAGAAATGACTTTTGGTCCATATCGCCCAGCCCCAGGGAGAGGTAGAGGATGGTGTCAGCCTGTTAGGCTAGCGCTTAAGTGGGGAGGGGTTGAGAGGAATGCGAGCTGCTCAGGAGCATGCGCACCAAAACAACCATGTCAAACGAGAAGTGTCCCTTTTTTAATCTAGTTTTATTATTAAAATGCGTATAACTACACTTGTGCAGCTACAAGAAGTGTGGTGCATGACTGGTCTAGATATGATTATCTAGGCCAGTGTCTGCGTACGTGCGACTACAATAAGGGCGTTTTCACACCAGCAGTTTTTAGTCCGGTTAAATCGGACTCTGGTTCGTTTTCCCCCTTGGTGTGATTCATCTGGGCAGGTGCGAACACAGTAAATGCACTCTGGTGCGGACCAGAACAACCGTACCAAGACCCTTGAGAGGTGGTGGTCTCCGTCCGGTCCCACGAACAAATTCTGGAGCGGTTCGTTTGTGGTGGGAACGTGATCCGACCTCGATCCGACCCGCCTACCAGGTATACTAGCAAGTTGTAGCTACACGGCTCGCGTAGTGGCTGGTGTAGTTTAGCCCCCAGGTGATTACCACAGCTATGAACAAACGCCACCTCTGCCGTTACTCCATGTTAAATTGCATAGATGCACTACTCCAGAACACAGGACCTTCTCCCTGTATTTACTTGCTTGCAGCCGCCACAGACACATCTGACCAATAGGAGTGAACGTTCTAACGTGGTTTGTTTTGATGCATTATTTCTCTGTGTGAAAAGAAACCGAACCAAGGGGGGGAAACGCTCCAGGTGTACGAACTCATCAACCGCTTTGGGACCAGAGCAAACAAACCCCAGGTGTGAAAACGCCCTAAGACACTCACTGTTCCCCACGTCTGGGCCCTCTCACCTCCTGCAGGAGTCCATGGACTCTGTCCACAAGAGGCTGGAGCGCAGCCGGCAGATGCAGACGGTGCTACGGGCGTTTGAAGCGCGCGACCGCAATCTCCTGGAAGACAACCTCTGGAGGGTCTCGTTCTGGTCCTGCGCCTGCCTGCTGGTCATGCTAGCTGTGGCCCTCACCCAGGTAGCCGGGGTCCCCCAGACAAACACGCTGAAACACATTGTGGTGTTTATGGGGTTTCTGAGCAGTTGTCTACATACGCTGAACTATTAACCCACCTCCTCTAAAAGCCTAATGTGGGGAAAATTTTAATCTTAATAAGCTGATATAGTGGTTAGAATTTTTCATGAAAATATAAATTGCAAAAGGTGGTGGATTTTCTAAAAATGTTTTTCCTGTTTCTTTTCTTCTTTCCTTCTTCCATTTATGTGAGGAAAGAGCAATCGCATCATGTGTTGGTGGTCAAATGCACGTGTAACCGTAGCACGAGTAGCGCTATGATTAACTGTACTAAGGTAGCCCCACAGTAGCATAGCTTGCTATCAGAGGGAGGATTAAATATTGTGCGAGGTGAAATGGAGCCTCCGACCTCGATGCAGACTTTTAAAGAATACTTTAATTAAAAGTGCATTTCTCTGTTGCCCAGGTCTACACGGTGCGCAAGCTGTTTGATGACAAGAGAAGGGTCTGCACGTAGAGATGTCAACAGAACCGCTCGGGGGAAACCAACGGGATCTGACAAAAGAGCTGATGGGTGTCCATTGTGATGTACGATTTGTCAAATATTTTAGGGTCTACATTACAGTAGCAGCTGCTGCAGATGTATTGAATTTTAGTTCGCAGTGAACATTTTGAAGCAGTCTTGTCTCTGGAGGTGTTTTATGAAGAATAATATCTTAACGGTAGATTTTAATGGTTGTTAAACCCTCAACTCTGTAGCTTACTTACCTAGTAGGCCTACTTCAGATGTGTCTACAAAGCTGACCCCTATCTCGACTACTAGTATGCATTCTCTAGCTACTCTGGTTTGCTAAATCATATTGCTGCAGTGTTTTAAATTCTGATCTATTTTCTTTTTGGATTAAACGCAATAACGCAGAACAAACCAGCGTAACTTGAGAACACGCGTTTGATGACTATCGGCAAAAGTCAACGACGTTTTCCAGGGGAACTAGGGATTGTTTAATGCCTAACGTAGCGCGAGGAAGCTAAGGTTCTGTATCCATTGAAATCGGATCAGTTTAAAAAAAGAAATAAAAGAAAGTTGTGTAGGTGCCAAGGTCTGAGCAAACGTTTTTGAGCAATATTTTAAAATGGAGAAGACACTGTCTACCTTCAGTGAACAAGAGATATGTAAACCTTGAATGCAAATGTACCATTCGAAGGATACCCGACTGTACAATTGTGTTCTTGGCGTATTTCTGACAATGCAATGTCTTTTTATAACACTTTGTTTTGTTTTGTCTGACCCCTGTGCGATTACTTCAAGTTTGGTGTTACTGATTTGTTCAATGTGCCAGTATGATCTGTAGAATAAAGACAATAGTTAAAATGAGGGTTATTTTTACTGGATGGTCCAGTATCATAGAGTACAAACAAACGTTTGCAAGTAATATTGGAGACCCAGCTGTATGGATGTCAATCCAGAAAACTAACGGGAAACCTATTGGCGTAAGTAAAAGGGTGTTAAGATTTGTTTACCGTCTGCGTTTTTATCTTGTCCTCAGGCAATCTGTCTTGTTTATTTTTTTCTCTCCTTTTCTTCTGGTGGATGTTTACTGTGTCAGCAGAATATGACGTTTTGATTGTACTCACAATAGAGCCGGCCAAGGGACTATTACTGAGATGAGCCTTTCAAACTTACTTCAGATAATCAATGTACATCAGGTTTCATGGTTACTGCTTTTAATAAATTTTCATGAAATATTAGACTTGTGTTGGGTCATTAACTAAGCAACAGGGGCTGCTGCTGACAAATATCGGATTAAAGAACTGATTCAGGTTCTGTAAAGGTAATTGGGGAAAAAAATATTTATGATAGAAAAAAAAGACTTCCTTGTCCTTGAGTGTCCCAAAAATACGCTGACGCCAACTGAAATCTCCAGGAAACACTAAACAATTACAACCAGGTTATTTAGCAGACGCTTTTATCCAAAGCGACTTACAATGACATGCTGCTATTACATGGAGCAGATAGGGGTTAGGCATCTTGCTCAAGGATGGTGCTTACAGGTAGGCCAACTCTGGGGCTCGAAACCACAACCCTTCCAGCCGGGAGTCCAACACCCAGACCACTAGACTATCCTGCCCCCAAAAAGCGATGCATAGCAAGGTTAAAATGGCAATGCAATCTTACCGGTCTAGGACGTCTCTGGTGTGGACACACTGTAGTCTTTAGTCCTCTACTGTTAGACACTGAAAGGCCAGGTCACAGGGTCAGCATATAGACCACCGCACCTGACCACCGTCTTGGGTTCAGTGGATTGCTCAAGGGCACTAGAGCAGGGTTGACGCTTGGCGTCACGTGGTCCAAGCCCAGTGACACCTGAATCATTTGAAATAATCATCATTTATTCATTCAGTTTATACAATCAATCAGTTTTTATTCATTTTAATGTTACTTTACTTTTTATTCCTCGGTTTACCTAAGATATATTATTCAACCATATTGTGTGTGTGTCGTTCTAAACACCGTCTCCGTCGGCATGGCTGACGACGCGTTTGAAACGCCTCATTCCGTTCATTCGTTTCAAGTTCAAGTAGCGCCTGCTACGTTGGATGTGCGCCCGACTATCTCACCCCATTGTGGGGTAGTGTAGGTTAGGTACTCCTAAATATTGCGATCTCACCAGGTTGGAACCTCTTCCTACATGACAATAGAAACACTGTCAGTTGCTGTTACACTGGCTCAAACTATGCCAGAGAGGTGTGTGGCTACATTTACATCCATGACCATTCTGTCTAATGAGACAAACAGCAAGAATGTTGTTTACATATCCCAGTAGTCTGTCAGAATATAACTGAATATGCTGTTAGAATCTTCATAACAGTGATTCATGCCACATTCCAAGTGTTAGCTGAATCAGTGCGCATGGAATTATCACACAAATAGAAAAGAAAGTTAAAGACAACAAGGCACAGGAATTTTGATTGTTCTATCCATTTATTCAATCATTTGTTTCACATAATCCCTGGTCTGATTTTCTTGCATAATTCCTTTGTCCTTTTTGACCACTTGTCCGTTTTTTATTAAGACTTTCAGGAGATTAACCATTTGTGTAAACGTAGGGGGCACTTGGGATATATGGTATAGTTACAATGTTTATCAGGACGATACCCTATAATGCCTATAATCATAACAGTTTTTCCTCCAAATTGACAGTAAGACAAGAGCAGCTGTGCTTAATGTCTGCAATCAATGTATCTTCAAGGCCACAGAATTAAAGGTGCAGTAGAAAAACGGCACTGTAGCTCAGTTGACCTACTTTCTACTTTCTTTTAAGACTCAGTTTACTAAATGTAGAGTTAAACTGCTTCCCTTTTTAGCCATTGAAATACAGAAACATTAAGCCGTGTTTCGCTTCCCTAAAAGTTTTCGCTGAGGCACTTGCGGCTTGTTATTAAGTGTAAATCGAATGCGTACGAAGTTCTTCTTGGGAGTGCTTTCTTGTTTCCTGTGAGGAATGACATTCTTAAATGGTAATAATCACCATTTCCAGTCATGTGTACTTACTCAAGTACTTACTCATATCCCTTTTTCATATTAATGCAGATTAATTTCAAGGATGTTTCTTACATGTCATTAGCTACCATAAACATCCATCAAAAAGTACATATATAGTGCTTAAGGCTGGTAAAACCATCCTGCTTTTCCAAGCTACGCCTCTACGCTTTGCTTCGTTTTGCATATCAGTCTGGAAACTCTCAGTTTAAAACAGTTTGGGAGCTGGGCAGAGAACATTTACAGCATTTAAACTCTTGGCAGTTGGTGGTGACACAATTGTGCCTGTGTTCGGAAAAAAATGACCCCACATGCGTCTTGATCTAATTGAAGGTGGTCCAATCGTGCCAGCGCCTGTGTTTGAAAATACTTTTCAAATATTTGTTGTTATTAGTTGAATAAATTATTTAATTGGAATGAATCTTGCGTGAAGCTTGCAGAATCAGAATGGTCTTACCAGGCTTAGTAGTGCTTTGAAATGCATAGAACCATAATCTTGCAAATGATGACAACTATATAGAGATAGGATACATAGAAGATGCATACAATGAAAAGGATATAAAAAAGGATTTCATAGGTACATTTCCCTCAAGAGAAAAATACAAGAACATCAGAAAATTGTAAACAAAGTGTTCGTGAGGATAGAAGGGGTGCGCGTGTGCGTTTAGTCGAGCAGAGAGGGCTCAGAGGGTCGTATGATCGTGGGCCGGTTGGGAGCAGCTGGAGGTCTTCTGCTGCAGGGAAATGAAGGAAAGATATCATGAGCTAGTGTAATGGAATTTTAATTCGAACTACATACAATTCTGTGTTTTACAATTCTATAGGTTTAGACAGATGTTTCTAAGCACACACACAGCATATGGGCAGTGTCTGTGAGGGGGTTGGTACGGTATGTTAATTGCATCTTGGTTCAGGGCTTCCCTCTGAACCTAATTTCCCCTCACCCCTTCCTGTAAGACAAGTCACTGGGTTTTTACTATCTCCTGCTGATGAGGGTGTGCCTTAAGGAGAATGTTTTATTTCCATTTGCTAGTATGACCTTTGACCTAATCACGTGTATAAATGTCACACACAGACTTGGAACTCTTGTGTGTGAACTTTCTCCATTTCTTGCAAGATCTTACAATTAAATGACAAAGACCATATTTTCTCTTGTTCCAGTGTGGTATATTATTAATTTTCCATAACACTAGCATGTGCCAGCTAGCGCCAGCTAGCAAGTCACCTGCGCCAGCAACACATCTCAGAACCTTTGAGCACACGCCCACTGCCCGAGTCAGGCAGCCGTTTGGGACACGAGATTCTGGCTTCGTTCATACACGGCGACAACGTAGCTGCGATTACTGCGAGATGGTTTTATGTGACCCACTAGAGGGCAGTATTATAATTATAATAATAATAATAATAAAAAAATAAAATAAAAAAAAAACTATATTTGCAGAGCACCTTTAAAAATAGAGTTTACGTGGGTTTGCCGTTACAAAACAAATCAGAATAATAATTGAATAACATTTTTTATCAAACAAAAAAAACATTCAAACCTCACTGACGTTCGCCAGTTCGCCCCAAGCCTAAATGTGTACAGGTGCGTTTGTATTCTCACCTAGGGACGCCAGGGGGCAGGGCCGGGGGCACGCGAGCCGGCCGGGAGGGGATAAGCGGCGGGGCGGCGCCGACGCCGAACTCCGCCGCCTGGACTGGCGGGGGGCCGGGCCTGGACGGGATGTGAGGCCCGCTGAGCGCCGGGGAGGGGTTGAGAGGGGGTGGCGGGGGGCCGGGGGTGGGGCCCCTCACCGCCGGGGGGCGGCTGGGGGGCGGGGCCGCAGCCGGGGCGGGGCGGGATGCTGGGGGTGGACTGAGAGAGAGAGAGAGAGAGAGAGAGAGAGAGAGAGAGAGAGAGAGAGAGAGAGAGAGAGAGAGAGAGAGAG